>JAULJZ010150558.1:0-30681 GCA_032270985.1 Heliamphora pulchella | reverse complement strand
CTAGACCTGTGCCAGCTATTTGTATCCATTGCGATAGTCAATCGGTAATAGGTAGGGCACAGAGTCATATGTATAATGGTAAGTGTAGACATATACGTCGTAGACATAATACCATTAAGAAAACTACTCTCATGTGGGGTTCTCACTATTGACTATGTAAAGTCGAAGGACAATATTGTGGATCCACTAACCAAAGGGTTAACCAAAGAGTTAGTTGAAAGAGCATCGATGGGAATGGGATTAACGCCTGTGACATAAAATGGTATCGTGAAGGAAAACCCAACCTAGCTGACAGGAGATCTCAAGATCTAGGTTCAATGGGACAACCTAATTGCGTATACCTCAGATAATCACCGTGGAGTTTGAGAACTTTTACCTATTGCTATGATGCAGCAGTGATTTAAGGTTAAGCATTAGCTTTTAATGACTTTTACTGGTGAGTCAGGCTGGTATAGAGAAATACCATTGGATAAAAGTCACCTATGTGAGTATGAAGTGGGGCTGCTTCTTTGAGAATTTGACAAGGTAAAATTCTCGAGAAAATACTTGCAGAACCAGGAAGTGTGTTTCATGGCCAAAACGAACACAACCATGAGAACGAAAACTTCGTTGTGGAAGTCGTTGTGTGAAGCCTATTATCTCGGTTTACTGTTAAGGCGACACAGTTTAAGGCGGTACCGCCCACTTGTTTGCCGGTAAATCTGATAGGTTTTCACAAAAGAAGGTTCAAGACTAACCGCTACATATCCTATGCAGAGACTTTCAGTTGTCTATCTCTCTTGCAGTCAGCTTTGTAATTTAGGTTTGTACTCCCACCAATTTCATTCATGGGGAAAATTGTTAGAATTTTGTTAATTCAATTGGCCATAGAATTCCAGAATTCAATAGTAGAATTTATTAGCAATTGAATTGGCCATTCAATTGGCAAATGAATTCTGAGAATCAATACCATTCAATGGTCATTGATTTTTTTGTAACTCTCTATTGGTGAAATTCTATATAAGTTGTCATCCCATTCTGTTTTCAGAAAGAGAGAAATACAGTAGCAAGAACAGATGTAAGGTGAAGAGATGAGATACACATATTCTGATTGCAAGCTTTTAGAGAGAGAGAGAGACAGACGAGATGCGTTCGTAGCCGATCCTTGGTGATATTTCAACGATCGTGTCAGCCGTTTTATCCTAGGAGAGTGATGCCGGTGGAAAACCTACAACACCCTTGGTAGGCGGTGAATCATTCTTAAGAAAACTACGTTTGCAGGAGTCGGTTTGCATATTCTATTCATGTTAATTTCTGTATTTCGTTTCCTATAAATTCAGTTCATTGTAATTTTTGAAAGTTAATAAAGATATATTTTTTGGATCACCGAGCATGTATATTTTATTGTGACGTTGGATTTCTCCCGACACTATCACACTAGAGGTGGTGGTGGCCGGCCATGAGGGAAGATGGGAGTGCATAAATAACCAATTTTGTTATAGTGTGAGGTCCATGATTAGTGTGTAAGGTGTGTAAGCCCCTTAGCCTTATGGCTTTGCATGCAAAATGCAATGACAAGACTGCACTTTTGGCTTGAGTGTGGTTTGAGCATGGGGGGTTGGCCGGCCAGCCCTTAAACCATGGGCTTGGATGGTTTTTGTTACAATTTAATGCATTTTAATAGTTTATGATGGTATAATTATATTACATTTTTTTAAAAAAATGCTTAAAGATTGACTTAATGTATAATTTTAGTTACTTTTTCTATAGAATGGTATTAAATTAATAATTTTATGATTAATTCACAATTTTTTATAATATATATTTATTATAGTATCATTTAAGTATGTATGTGGTGAGACATTGGTCAATTTAAGTTTTTTTGTAAAGAGGTGTCAATTAGACTTTTAATTGGGATTTGGTGTACTTGGTTTTAATTGATTTAATTTAAATCTTGTAATACTTTTATTTTTATATTTGTATGCTATATATGCGAGATTATATGTATGCATGCATGTAATAATGGCTTTTGAATTCTTTTATATATATATCTAATTTATTCTTGCATTTTATATGATTATAATTAATAAAAATAAATCACACGTTGGCGCATCCCTAGGCATGGATGGCCTAGTGGTATTTTTTTGTCTTTTTATATATATATTTTTCATTTTGCTAGTTTTAATTGAAGATGAGACTAAAATTGTGCATGTGTCAAATTTTGATTTTTAGGCTATTTTTCTTAAAAATTTCAGCCAAAAATCTAAAAAATAAGTTTTAATGCGCAAGATTCAACAACAAAAATTTTAACGCGCAAGATTCAATTACGTGATTTTTCCTGAAAATACCTTGCAAATAGATAATTTTATCTGTTTGCATATTTATGTCTAACAAATAAATTTATTTGTTAGCATATCAACACAGATAATGCAAACAGATAAATTTATCTGTCTACTTATTTATGTCTAATAGATAAATTTATCTGTTTGCATATCAATACAAATAATGTAAACAGATAAATTTATCTATGTTTTTAATATATGTTTTGAAAAGGTACAGATAAATTTATCTGTGTTCTTTATATGTACTTTCAAGAAGACAGAAAAATTTATTTGTATTCGTTACATGTAATTTTAATAAAAGACAAATAAATTTATATGTGTTCGTTATATATGTTTTGAAAATGTATAGATAAATTTATCTGTTCTAGGATATTTTTGTTCTAAAAGGATCTTGCACGTTAAAACTTTTATGACGATGGATCTTTCTCGTTAAAAAATCTTATGTTGGATGAAAAACAAGAAACGGCCTATAAATTGGACTTTTCACCAATTTTTCATTTTTTCTTTGTTTTGAGCTAAACTGTAATTTTTCTCATCTTAGAGAATTTAGGATTTTCGATTTAGTGATTTAGGGTAATTTTAATAATTCTTCAAGCTTAAAGTTCCGTTCTCCACATTAGGGTTTCGTTTTCGGGATCTCGTATTAGATTTTTAACTTTCTAGGGTTCTTAATCCTATCGTAATCCTAATCTGGAGATCTAATTTCCAACGGTTTATTTTTGATAATTCCTTAGCCTAAAACTGGGCCCTTACATAAAGTATGGCATGAGGTGATTTAGATGGTAGCCGAAGGTGAACGAGGTTGTGAATGGGTCGGTTGTGGGTTGAAGTTTGAATGTTTAGTGGTGGGGGTAGAATGGGGATTATTGTCCGTGTACAAAGAACAATTAAAATTGTTGGTATGTGAACCAAAAGGTGTGCATAGAAAGAAATTAAGTTTGTGCATTTAGAATCACCCCTCGTGCACATTTTTTTTCTTTTAAACACCAATTTATGCATTGAGATGTTTATATACGATGCATTAATAGTTTTATAAGTAGATTTGTTTAAAGAAAATAAGCGTGTAATGTAGAATCACCCCTATTATTGGGGTAATTTTATTTGTACTATAAACCATCTAAGTACACATGCATCTCTTTTTTTTTATTAATGTGAAATTATCAAAATCCTCTCAAATTTTTCTCTACCATCTTCTCTATCTTTGGCCACCATTGTACACTACTGGTGACCACTCCCTCGCCCTTTTCCACTTTCCCCACACCATTGCAAATCCCCTCTATGTCCCCTGGCGCTTGTATACACCCCATTTTGGATGGACATAATTTCTAAGCGTTGGTGAAATCTCTCAATAATGAATGAACGTGCACAAGAAAACTATAACCCATAAGAGGCCAAATTAATCCCTAAATCACCCAAACGAGTGCTTGAGCTCAAACTTTCTTTCAAAACCATTAAGAACTCAAAAAAAAAAAATCTTGAAGCCTAAAGCTCTAGAGTTGTAGTCGTAGGTTCCCAAATCAACAACTACAGGTTCTGAGACATGTATTAACGGATTTTGGAATGCCCAAACTGATAGCCACTTTTCTGGACTTGCAGTCGTCGATTCTAGTTCCTTTGACCACAAATTTGACATGTGATTGCTTTCCACGAATTTGATTTCATTACCATACATGGGGAGCATTTGTTGATTCAAATTCGTGGCAATCACCTCTTTTTTGAACCCTAAATGACGAGAACTCCAGAGGTTTTCTTGCTTTATAAAAGGAGGGACTCCTCTCATTTGGCAAAAAAAAAAAACAATAACTAGAAAAGTTCTTAAGCCTTTCCAAACCCCGAAAACTCCATAACCATGTTCCACTCATGCACACTCGATAAAGAACTGAAGAAAGAACTTGACTCACTAACCCAAAGAATCGTTGTTTAAAGTCTGTCTTGAATGCTCGGTTTAAAGGTAAGTTATTTACGTTTTATCTAACATCTTTCTTCATAGTACCCACAATGACCTAATCGTCTCTCAATTATGCCATCTTATTTACTAAATACATTCATTTTTATTATTTTAGTATTTCGTTCAAATTTGGACTGATTTTAAACAAAAATATACTTCTGGAATAGAACTACAATTATGACTACAGGTTCTAGAATTCTAGAATGACAGTCGCATATCTAGACCTGTGGCCACCATTTTTGGTACGATGTTCTAGTACCTTTTTTCCCTATGCAGTCTTCAGGTCATATTTGGAGTCGTTTCACTCGTTTTTCTTTCATTTCATATTATTTATGTTTATTGTACTATTTTCTCTTCTTTGTTTATTCGTTTATTTATTTGTTATCACCTAAAAAGTACTAATAAAAATGTATGTATTAACAAATCAATTATTCAAGAACATTTAATACACAAACTCATTTTTAAAGTAGTGTCCAACCTTATGGTTGGGCAAAAGAAAGTGCTTAACACCTTCCTCTTTCATACCTTAGTTCTCGAACTTTGAATCTCACTTTTAGGGTTTCTTGGTACTCTTTTTAAATAATAATAATAGTCATCTGGGTGGTGACTCATTTTTCGATGTGTTAGTATCATAGTTTTTCCTTTAATCAAAACTTGTTTTTCAAAACCCATTAAAATTTAGATACCCACAGATGGGGGCTCCACTGGGAAAGCCGATAGCTTAACTTAAAAAACACGAGTTTGGGTGTTAAGTTATTTTCTTTTAAATCAATTTTCTTTTGAACTTGCATTTGTATGTCCCTTTGAAAACCCACCTCAACAAAAACCACAGGATTTTCCAAAATTCAAACATGGTACCGTTATCTAAGATAGAGTCTTCTTTTTATTGATATATTCTGGTATCCCACATCGGAAAGGGACATGGAGTTTCTATGCTATAAAGGAAAAATCTTGGATCCCTACATAGCAATGAGGCCTTTTTTTAGGTGGTAGAGACCCTAGCAGAACTCAGTTAAGTATGCTTACGTTGGAGTAATGCAAGGATAGGTGACCTCCTAGGAAGAACAAAGCCGTGAGGGCTTTGCTCAAAGCGAACAATATCGTTATAATGAGAAGGGTTTGACTCTCTTCACCTCCGAGTGTGGACCCTTGTCGTCTCGCGTGTCATGTGGGTGGGCTACTGAGTGGGTGGGTCGATAAGGACCGGTAGGCTATCGGAGTTGGCAGGCTATTGCACGGGAATGTGCAGCCTTAAGGGGGGTAGATTGTGATATTCTAGTATCCTACATCGGAAAGGGAGAAGGAGTTCCTAGGCTATAAAGAAAAAATCTTGGACCCCTACATAGCAACGAGAGCTTTTCCCAAGTGGTATAGACCCTAGTAAAACTTTGCAGTTAAGCGTGCTCATGCTAGAGTAATGCAATAATGGGTGATTTATTGGGAAGAACAAAATCGTGAAAGCTTTGCCCAAAATGGACAATATCGTTGTCATGAGAAGGGTCAAGGTGTTATAAGGTGAATGCTTATGGATGAAATGTAGGCACAGGGAAAGTTTTGTTTTAAGATATAAGGTTTTCCTAGTTTTGGAGCAGTTTCTTTGTAAATATGTAACTTTCTTTTCCTCCATTCTCAAGAGTGAAAATGGAGCTAGTTTTTCTTTCATTGTAGTCACCATAACTCAGGGCACTAGAAGTTCTTCTATGTCCCTTGGCATTCAGATGCTCTCGTAGTGCAACAAGACGTCTGGTTTGAGCAGTCCCCAACTAAATTAGTCTGCCAAGTTTAGTGACAGAGATGGAAAAGTTGAGTAGCACCGACCTATTAAGGATGATCCAAGCCTTATAAGACAACATGAGAAATGTGAATAGATGGTATGCAGGCCTAGGATGAGTAGATGGCCCATGTAATCCACATAGCTCAGGCCACTCAAGCAGAAGCCCAAGCAGTCAAAAAGCTCAAAATGTCCAAGTTCCTCTGGTCACCTCAAGCAGAACTAGCAAACCAGGAGGCACCACCACCAACACCACCTACCCGCTATGCTAATGGCACTAACAGGGCGCTCGAACACTAGACTGCATTGCAAATTCCAAAATGTGGCGCTTGAGCGCCACTGTACCAGTACATTTTTTTAACCTAGATTATTTATATTGTTTTTTAGTGTATTCATCATTAGAGTTGCTAGAGAATCTTCTAGAAGGCACAAGAATTGCTAGAAACTATTGTAAGTTATTTCTTTACCTCATATAGTAAAAATCCGTAGCATTCGTGGACATAGGTAATCATGCTAAACTACGTAAATATTGTGTTTCTTGTGTACAATTGTTTTTTTGTGTTTATTCTGTGTCTTGTTTGCGATTATTTATCTCAAAGATCCTGTGTGGGGTTTGTTCTTAAGCCCTAAACCCTAATAGCTGGTATTAGAGAATTGGGTCTTGTTGAGTGAAAGCAAGGTTAATGCAACGACCCAAACCCCCGGGTCACGTGAAAAGCCCAACAAACTAACATATTGGGATATCACAACCCACCAAAACCACTCGAACCCAAACAGACCAAAGATCAAAACAAAATTGGGATTTTTATTCGTAAATCATGTAACAAAATAAGCCATTTTGTATCTAAAGGGTTACCCCCAAGCTTCTCTAACCAAAACCTTCTTTCGAAACAAAACCCAATTTTTATTCATAGCGACTACCTGCTCGAGCGTTTAGAGGCCTGCTCGAGCGGTGACACACTCGAGAGATTCTCTAGCCAGGAACTAGAAATTCTTTTCAAGTCTAAAAAACATAACTAAAAACATGATCTCTGAGCAGGGTTTTAAATAAGCAAAATATAGGGACAAAAATATTTAATTGATAATGAAATCACCCCTCTAGCTTAAAAAAATGAAACTTTGAAAGCATGAAACCCGAACTAGAACAAATAAAACTACTATCAACCCAAAGTTCCTCTCTCAAAAATAAACACTGCATACATGCATAATGCAATGGCCTCAAGACTTACAAAACAAGCTTCCAAGAACAAGCAATAGATATAACAGTACATGATCCCATAACAAAAGAAAACTAAAACAAGTCTTCCGCCTCCTCGGGCTCCACTCGATCATCTCCCATGATCACAATCACCTGTAAAAGGTTTTCGAAACCCATGCGGTGAGCCGAAACCCAATAGAAAACAGACTAATCATGAAATAAAATCGAAACATGCCAATGCGAAAAGATATGATTATTCCGACTCACACGAGCCTCGAAAAGAGTTTTATATATTACCCACAATCATTCACATGCAATCCATGCAATACATCTTTACGGGCCTTCATTGAAGAACCGCAGCCCCAACTAATGCATCTTTACGGGCTTTCATCGAAGGACCGCAGTCCCAACTATTGCATCTTTAACCATAGTCTACATGTATACAATCATGAATTAAAATCACGTTTTACATAACATCGTCATCCATCTAGCCATAGACACCAACGAACAATAAAACAAGGCTCAACCCTGAGGGTTAGCTCCCAAACCTCCAAATTTAGGTTTTCGCAACCATATACATAAATCTTTTCGATTTTCAAAACCCACCCTTCTTTTAAAAAACCACGAACACACACACGTCCAACAACTTCGAAAATAAATCATAAAACACTTAAAAAACTCTTTTTTGTCCAACCAAACATGGTTTAAACATATAGAACAACTATTCATGCATTTTAAAATGGTAAAAATGCATAAAATTTCACTAGCACCCCTTTAAGACATGAGAGTCTACGATCCTACCTTGGTGAGTTAAAACTCGAAGCTTTAAACTCCGGTGAAAAAGCAAAGTCGCCAAAACGCGATTCCGTTCGGATGAACGCAAAGCCCTCAGCGAGGATAATGAGGATCTGCTATCCGATCGCCAAAAACTAAGCCTAGGCCCACCAAAAAGCTAGAGAGAAGGTAAAGCTTTTGTGTTGAGAGAGGAAAAAAACTTGTAAAACATGCTTTGGCTCAACATTCAAGACATGAGCTGTCTTTATAGAATCTCGCACCAGGCAGTCCGCTCGAGGGAATAGGGCCCCGCTCGAGCAATCCCCCACCAACCTGACTCTCTGCCACAGGCCCGCTCGAGTGGACAGGCCACTGCTCGAGCGACCACTGGGTGAAAATCCAAACAAACAAAGAAACAAACCCAAGCCCCCGCATGCATAACACATATCTAAACATGCTGTCCTATAAACGATTAAAGCAATAACCAACGCATTGAATATACATTACGAAAATAAAACGGAATCGAGTCTCATAGTTAAGATTGAGAAGTTCATTAGTGCAGACTTTGAATTATGAAAGATGCTGGTTAAAGACTATTTGCACCAAAAGAATTTGTATAAAGCCCTCGGGGGAGAAAAACCAAAAGGTATAAAGAAGGAAGAATAGTATCTTATTGACAGATAAGACTTGGGGGTTATTTAGTTAACCCTATCGCAAAATGTTGCCTTCAATATTGCGAAGGAAAAGACTACGATGGGCTTGATGGCAATTTTAACCAGCATGTAAGAAAAGCCTATTGTAATCAATAAGGTTTATCTAATAAGAAGATTCTTCAACCTGGAGATGGTAGAAGGTAGGTTAGTTGCAGATCACTTAAAAAACTTCAACACAGTAACAACTCTGTTAAGCACTATGTCGATTGAGTTTGATGATGAGGTACAAACGTTGATTCTTCTGTCCTCTTTGCTTGAGTTTGATGATGAGGTACAAACGTTGATTCTTCTGTCCTCTTTGCTTGAGTGTTGGAACATCAATTTAACAACCGTAAGCAACTCATCAAGAAAGTCAGAACTAAAATTTGATGGTGTTAGAGACTTGGTTCTTAGCAAAGAAATTCGAAGACAAGAAACGGGTGAAACATCGAGATCAGTTTTGAGTACAGATACGAGGAGGAGGAACAACATATTGAAACTCAAATCATGAGAGGTTAAAATCTAAAAGGAGGAGCAAGTCTAAAGGGGGTGCTACCTATTGAAATTGCGGGAATAAATGGCATCTTAAAAAAGACTGAAATACACCAAAGAAAGGCAAGAATGATCAGAATTTTGCAAATGCTATAGCTGTAGAAGATATTCATGATGCCTTAATTTTCAGCTTTGATAGTCCTATGGAGTCATGGATTCTGAATTCTAATGTGCCATTCCACCCTATGTTACATCAAAAAATCATAAAAAACTACATCAGCATTGAATTTGGTAAGGTTTTTCTGGCTAATGATGAACATCTAAAGATTATGGATAAAAGGGATGTCTAAATCAGTTTGTCAAATAGGTCTTTGTGGAAGCTGTTGAATGTTAGACATGTACCAAGGTTATAAGAAATTTGATTTCTATAGGGCAATTTAACGATGAGGGTCACATGGCTAGCTTTATTGGTGGACTATGGAAGATCACCAAGGGATTCTTTGTAGTTGTTTGGGAAAAGAAGGAAGGTATTTTATACATGACGACGAACAACAAAGGTGTTATTTCTATTTTTGGTACTAAAAGTGTTTGGAGCTCTAGCACCGAATGCTTGGACACAACCAAAAAATGGATGAAGACACTTCTATCAGGTGGAAAGTTACTAGGGGTGAAATCTATCAACTTGGATTTGTGTGAGGACTGTATGTTTGTTACACCTCGAAAATGTTACACCAGAAAACCATGCTATTTGATAAGAAAAGAACTCGATTTAAAGAATTCAAACCAAAAGAATTTGTAAAGAAAGATTCGTAGCATTAAAACGAAACAAGGTTTCTAATTTTCTTGTAAAAGATAAGGGTGAAAATAAGTAATTTTACTTGTAAAATAACTCCCCAAAATAAGCTAATTTACGCCCCAAAGGATACCTAATAGAAATCTAACAAAACCCATTTTCAAAACCAAGGACCCAAAAATTTCACCCAGCAAGTGTCTGCTCGAGCGGATCCTCCACCGCTCGAGCGGTGAAGTGGCAATGAGCTTTTCGTTAAAAACTTAAAAAAAATTTAAGTATTGAGAGAACACTAGGTTTTCACAAATTTTTAAACATGCTTTTAGATAGGCTCAAATTTGAAGTTAAGCATACATTTGATAATGAAATTGCTCTGTTTAACCTGAAAATTCAAAAATTCAACATTTGAAACCATTGTATTCATCTAAAAACCAAGGAATTCATCCAAAATTTGAACCCAACGACGTCACATGCATACAAGGTATGAATTCATGGCCTTAGGGTCTTACAATATAGGTTACTCCAATCCAAAATACATTCTTCCAAAGTATTCAAAAAAGAATTACATTTACACTTCCAATTCTCAAAAGATTACACCAATGAATATATAATTCTATAAAAAAATGAACTGATACGGTTCCTACAAGAGTCTGCCTTACTCGGTGACTTGTTTTCCATGATCACCTAAAATGTGTTTAAACAACATGAGCTGAGGCTCATAAAAAATAGACTAAAGATGAACAAATGCATGACATGCGACGATGGTTACGTGAAATGCACACATAGTTTTATCTAAAAAGACCAATTCCCATTTTCACCAAAATTCCAATCACATAACCAATTTTTCTTATATAAAGCCCCTCCATTTTTATACATAACTCCATCGCTTTAGTCTTTTATTTTCTTATCATTTTAATCATTCCAAGTTCTTAATTTCCCCCATACACACACACACACACACACACACTCACACACACACCCTTCACATCTTTCCCCATTTAAACCAATTCATGGTTTAGATTCTAGGAATCGATGTCGGACGAGTATATAGACTCATGCCGCGCTACTACCGACCGGGCTACGCGAAGCCCTCTGAGTAACGGTGCGTTTTATAACCCGCCACAACTAACGCCTTATTCTCGATTATTAGCCGATGGATAGGTCACCCAATCTGCTTAGTTGTCTGATTTTTTACCGAGGAGCTATTCAAGCCCAACTAAAACGATTCTTGGATCCAAAATTGGTCCTTTTATTTTATCATTTCCAAATCCCAAGCACGAGTACAACCCAAACATGGTTCCTCTCGTCAACACCCAACACACATAGGGTTAACATCTTTAATAATTACTCAACTTCATATATTTCTTTAATAATTACTCAACTTCATATATTTCGCATATTCGGGTAAAATTAGCTCAAAATCCAATAAATCCCTAATGGTTATTACATTTCACAAGAATTCACACGGTTTGTTCAAAATCCCTAATTTATCAACTCTTGATTTCCCATTTTATCAACGTTCATAGCAATTATACACAAATAGGGTAATACCACCACCGATTTACCAAAAACCAAGTGAATTCAATCATTTGAATTCATTAACCCAAAAAGCTCTAATTTCTTCAAGATTTAGCCCAATCCAAAATCCCAACTCATCATTTTCTAATCCATTCAACTCTAACAACAATAACAAGATAGAATAATCTTAAATCATCATCAAATCCAAGATGGAACATCCTTTAACATTAAACCCTAACTGTAATGCCCCAACGTTCGTAGCAATATAAACCCGTATGATTTTTATGAAGAAAAGAACCCAATTTAAGAGGTCCAAACCCAACGAGTTTGTAAAAACAGAAATACTTTGTAAAAAGAGTCCAAACTTCCAATTTTCTCATCAAATATATGGATAAAAGGACCTAATTACCTTCGTAAAAAAAATCCCAAAATAGATCAAATTGGCCCCAAAGAATGCCCCAAGGACACAAACAAAACCTCCCACTTTTAAACCAAAAGTTTCAAAATTTCCCAATAGCAACTGTCCGCTCGAACGGGCCCTCCACCGCTCAAGCAGTGAGGTACCCGAGAGTTTTCTAGCTAAAATTTTTCAAATTTTTCTAAGTGTTGGAAAAACACCTGATTTTCATAAGTTTTGAATATGTTTTACAACAGGCTCAAATCCCAATGAAAACATACGTTTAGTAAAGAAACATCTCCATTCAATTTGATAATCGGAAATTCAAAGTTTGAAACCACAATATTCCATCCCAAGCCAAGGAATCCAACACCCTCACATGCATACGGTATATGAAATTATGACTTTAGGGGCTTACAAAACAGGGTACTCAAACCCACAAACATCCATACAAAGTGTACAAGAGAATTACATCTTTACAATTTCTCTTCTCAAAAGATATCATCAATTGGTGTGTAATTCTACTAAGCTACACAAAAGGGTCTTCAAGACTATACTTCTCAATCCATGGCTTTCTTCCCGCTATCACCTAAAAGGTGGTTAAACAACATGAGCTGAGACTCGTAGAAAATTGACTAACAATGAACATATGCATGATATGTAAGGATTGTTATGCAAAATGCAACACAACAATTTATCAAAAATTAAATTTCATTCTTTATCGAAAACCCATTCACATAACCAATTTTTTTTCTTATGCAAATTAGACCCAATTTCCCTCACAATCCATCATTTAGTCCCTTATCTCTATTTCATTTCACCCATTTCAAATTATCAATTTCCACAATTCCTGCGCACGCGCGCGCGCGCACACACACACACACACACATTACCCACTTCTCTTTATATCTCAACTATTTCATAATTTTACAATCTAACTCGATTCAAGGACTATTTTACAGTCTTTCACCAAGGGACAAGTGCCTAACCCAATTCAACTCATGTACTTTTTATGGTATTTCACCGTGGGCCAAGTATCCAACCCAATTATGGTTTTAAAATTTTAAGAACCGACACCGAACGAGCTTATAGACCCATGCATGGTTTCTACCGATCGGGCCACACGAGGCCCGCCAAGTGGTAAATGTGTTCTATAACCCGCCACGACAACGTCTATTCTCAATTTACTAGCCGGTGGGCAAAGAACGCAAACGTCTATTCTCGGTTATTAGCTAGAGGGCAGAGTGCCCAATCTGTGCAATTTTTCGTTCTTTCATCGAGGAGCTGGACTAGCCCATAATTATGACCCGCGGATCTCATTTTTAACATCTCAAACACGAGTCTAACCCAAACACAGTTCCTCTCGCCAACATCCAACACGTGCAAGGGTTAAATCATTATTAATCCCCGGTATAGCACCCGTTTCACATTCAGGTTTAATCAACTCGAACCCCCACCCAAACATCCTATGATTCTTCACATTTACCCAATTTCATATATGTGATTTTATTTAGCTTAAAACCCTAACGTTGCACCTTATAGTTTCCAAAACCTAAAAAGTTCACATGGTTTGTTCAAAACCCTAACCCATTATTACGTGAATTTCAAATATCATCAAGTCTATAGATTTTTTACATGTAAATAGGCCCTCACAACACAAAATTTACCAAATAATTAACCAGTTTCACCATTGAGTTCATCAATCCAAAATTCCCTTATTTTTTAATGATTAACCTAAAAACAAACCCTAATTCCTCATCTTTCAAACCCAACCATATCTAACAACAACAAGTAATAATCACCTGAAATCACCCACAAATCAAAATATGACGTACTTTAACATTAAACTCTAACCTAGGGTTCCAAAACATAAATTTATCATGATTTCATATGTAAATTCAAAATAATCGACTCATATCCAACAATATTCATTAGTAGTCACGGATCCTACTTCTTAGATGCACAACACACAATAATGGAGTCCTAGCAAGCTCCAAACACAAAGACTTCCAATCGAGGGGTGAGAAGAAAGCTTCCAATGCCAAACTTAAACTTTCAAAGGGTGTTCCACTAAGAGAGAGAAGCAAGAAATCACCACTAATAGAGCAAGAAAAACCCTAAGAAGCACCAAGGAGAGTTATAGGGTTTCTGACACAAGTTTAGAGAGAGAAAAAAAGGAAAAAAATGAAGGAGAAAGGCTTAACCCGCGATTTTATAAGTCTGCTAGCTAACAGTCCGCTCAAGCGGTCCCCACTTACCCGAACTTTTTGCCACCTATCCGCTCGAGCGATCATCGCTGGGTGAAAACCCCAAACAAAAGATGTGAAACTAAATCAAAACATAAGCCAAACACCTCACAACAATGTTCTCATGCACTATTAAACATTCAATCATATGCCACCAAACAGCTCACAACGAGTTTTAAATAAATTCTTTTAAATTTCAAGGGACCGGGTCCCTGCACTAACCTAGGGTTCCAAAACATAGATTTTTCATGATCTTGTGCAAACCCAACAAAATACAACCCATATATATGTATTGATCAACAATAGTCATAGATTCTACCTCTTAGATGATTACACCACAAGAATCATGCTTATAGCGAGCTCCAGCTAAGCAAAACACCAATCAATCGGTGGAAAATAAGTTTTCGACGCCTAGAGTGATCCTCCAATGATTGACAACCAAGGGATGAGCAAGGGATGATCTTCAAGGAGAGTGTGAGAGCTCAAAAGGGCTTCAAATCCAAATCTAGGGCTTTGATTTTCAGTTTAGAGAGAGGTGAAGAGAATGAGAAATAAAATGTCCATCCCCCAACTTAAGTTGCTTTTGTTGACACCCGGCCGCTCAAGCGGCCAACGCTGCTAAACAATTCTTGAAAAGAATATGTATAGGTCTTAAACTCTCATCCAAACACCTCACAACTCATCCAAACAACCCACCATAAATATTCTCATGCATAAACAAACATACAATCATCGCCATCAAACATTATCGCGATTAAATTTTTAATCCTTTCACACAATTAAACTTTTAACCATTTTCTATCGAAAATATCACGACAAAGTTTAATTAAATCTTTACAAATCAAAGGGATTGGATCCCTACAATGTTCGGCAGACAAAAGATGGTTAGTTTCTTGAACACTGACATAACTTTGAAAACAGAAAAGTTAGAACTTGTTCATACAGGTGTATGAGAACTTGCACCAGTTTCATCACTTGGGGGATCATCATATTTCGTCACTTTCATCGATGATTCGACGAAGAAGGTATGAGTTCATTTTCTAAAAAATAAATACGATGTGTTTACTACTTTTAAGAAGTGGAAAACTTTGGTAAAAAATAAAACATGTCCAAAATTCAAGTACTTAAGATTAGACAATGGCAGGGAGTACATTGATACTGGGTTCAAAGAGTTCTATGCTTTGAATGGAATCAAGATGGAGAAGACTCTTCCAAGAACACCTCAATTCAATGGGGGTGCTGAACGGTTAAATAGAACATTGACTAAACGTGCTAGAAGCATGAGGATACATTCTTTTTGCCACAAATATTCTGGGTAGATACAATTAACATTTTAATATTCTAGGTAAATTGTGGTCCATTTGTTCCTTTGAAGGAAAAGATACATGAAGAAACCTAAAGTGATAAGGTAGTAAACCTGTCGTTCGTAAAATTTCTTGGTTGTGCCTCTTATGTTCATGCTGATGCTGGTGATAGGAATAAACTTGAATATTAGTCTATCAAATGCACTTTTATTGGATATGGAATTTGGTTATCGATTTAGGGATGTTCAAAATTGAAAAACCATTCGTAGTAGGGATGTCGCATTTAATGAAAAGTTAATGTATAAGGATAAAACTGTTGCTTTTGATAATTGTCCTACAAATTCTAAGCATGTTGAGTTAGAGAAATTTTCTTAAAAGGATGTGAACAACATGGTGAAGAGTAACCCGAAAAATATCGTTCAGCAAGAAGAACCGCATACTCCTATGACGGAGTTGAAATGGACTATAAGAGTCCCTACACCTACACATTGATATTCTCCATCCTTATATTATTTGTTGCTATCTGATGTGGGTAAGCCAGAATGTTACGATGAAGTTTTGTAGGTTAATGATTCAATTAAGCGAGAGTTAGCTATGTAGGATGAGATTGATTTGTTGGGCCCAAAAATCAAGATCCTTAGATAATGTACATGAATCAAGTCAAAAAAATATGGACGAGAAAGTGCCAAAACAGGCTGCAGATAAATTTTTTTTGATATCGAACAGTAAAAAACATAAACTCGATATGACTCTCAAAGTTATAACAAAATCATACTTGCTAAATCTGCTTGATTTTGTAACACCTCACTAAGATTACATATACCATTCGATTATATTAAAATACTGACATTTTTATTTAATCGATTTCTTCAAAAAATTCTTAAGACCTTCCGCTTAATTTATTCGACATGCCGAATTATAAAATCTATCTGTAGGGTTTGGCATGGTCAAAACTTATAAGTTTCCTCAATATGGTATTATCAATCCTGGCTACAAAACGTAGATTCCGTCAATAATTAATATCCAGCATATAATTAAGGCGTTATCCCACTTACCAGGATTATTGACTCATAAAATATTGTACCTTCTAACGAATCAAAATAACGAATCTTAAATATACATGTATAATAATTATTTCGGAATTAAGAGCATAAGCACTCATAATAACCATGGGGTGTAAATTAATTTATATAGTCAGTATAAAATTAATTATTCCACTGCTGTCCTGTTCAATACACACAAAGTGCACGAATACAATGAGTCAAAACAATTATCGTTCCCCGTAATCAAAACATATCTACTAAAATTTTGTATTACAGTCGTACCGATGGTGCGCCCAATTCCATCCAAGACTGTGAACTAAAGACTTACATATTTTACAAGAATCGATAATCTGGTCTTTTGTGTATAAACTAATCTCTACACACCAGATTAAATACTATGTATAATAAAAGAAACCTATGCACAATCATCAAATAAATATTAAAAATGCAGACATTTGCTCATGAAGATTCTCATAAAATAAAAAAATAAATTTATTAATAAATAAAATTAAATACCAAAATTCAAAACATGATTTTTAGTATACAACCCTAATAGGATTCTCTCATAAAAAATCAGATATGGGAATTAGTTGAACTATCACAGGAGAATAAGGCATTGCATAACAAGTGGGTTTATCGGATCAAAGTAGAACATAACGGCAACAAAATAGGTATGACTGTGATAGGATTTCCATAGAAATAGAATGTCGACTGCACATTTCTTCAGTTGTGAAGTTGGCGATGATCAGATTTACGTTGGGAATTATGCCAGCTAAGGATATGTACCTTGAGCAAATGGATGTGAAGAAAGCATTCCTACATCGTGATTTGGAGGAGGACATTTATATGAAGCAACCACATGGATTTGCAACAAGAGAAAATCGGGATTGATATGCAGGCATAAGAAGAGCTTGTTTGGTTTGAAACAAGCACTCAGAGAGTGGTATAAGAAGTTCACGGGTTTATAAGCAGGAATGGTTTTGTCAGATGCCACGAAGATCATTGCTACTATTTCAAAAGGTTTGACGATAGTTACATTATTTTACTTCTGTATGTTGATGAATGCTTATTTCGAGGTTAAGCATGTAGGAAATAAATAAGTTGAAGGGACAGTTGTCAAAGTAGTTTGAAATGAAAGATTTGGGTGCAGCAAAACAGATTTTGAGGATGATAATTAAGAGGGACAAAGTTATAGGAACTTTGATGCTATCATAGGAGAAATATGTGAATAAGGTTTTGAATAGATTCGGTATCCTAAATGCAAAACCTGTGAATACACCATTGGCTAGTCACTTCTGACTTGCTATGGACTAGTCACCTAAGACCGAGCTGGAGCAGGAGTACATACTACGAGTTTCATATGCTCGAGCCATCGGAAGCCTAATGTATGCTACGATTTGCATGCTATGATTTGTACTAGGCTAAACTTATCACATGTAGTGGGAGTTTTCAACATGTACATAAGCAATCTGGGAAAGCAATATTAGGAGGCAGTTAAATGGATTCTCATATATTTAAGAGGTACTACGAACACGACATCATGTTTTAGATGAAGTCCGATAGATTTACATGGTTATGGTTATGTGGATGCGGACTTGGGTGATGACACAGATCATAGAAAGAGTATGACCATGTATGTGTTTACATTGGGTGGTATAGCAGTTAGTTGGGTCAGTTGCAAAAGATAATGGCTCTATCTACAACGGAAGTCGAGTAAGTCATCGTTATTGAAGCCAATAAGGAGATGACTTAGTTATAATGTTTTCTAGATGAATTGGATAAGAAGAAGGGGGCAGTGTTCTACTCATTGATAGTCAGATTATCATTCATCTTGTAATGAACCCAGTATTTCATTTTAGAACTAAACACATTCAATTGAGATATCATTTCATTCATTCGCTTTTGGATGAAAGAGGTTTATCACTAGAGAAGATTTATGGCAGTGAGAATCCGACTAACATGTTAAAAAAATGGTCACTATTGAGAAACTAAAATTATGCTAGACTTTAGTTAGTCTTGTAGATGGAAGATGGAATTTGTTGCTGTCGGGTTTATTTGCTTTGTAATGGTGGTGGTTTTTTGGAAATGGTTTGGTTCATGTGCTGGATTAGTCTCCAAGTGGGAGATTGTTGGGATGTGTGGAATCTAATAAGCACTAGAGCACAAAATTTCAAAAGTGGGTGCTAGCGGGGCACTAGCAACGTGCTTGAGCATCGGCACTCCAAACTGTGGCGCTAGTGGGATGCTCGAGCGCCAGACTGCACCGTGATTCCAAAATGTGGCACTAGTAAGGCACTCGACGGGTGCTCCAGTGCCACCGCGCCAGTACATTTTTTAACCTAGGTTATTTATATTATCTTTTGGTGTATTCATCATCAAAGTTTCTAGCGAGTCTCCTAAAAAGCACAAAAATTGTTGAAGACTATTAGAATTTGTATCTTTACCTCATATAGTGAAAATTCGCAGCATCCGTAAACGTAGACATTCTTGCTGAACCACGTAAAATATTTCATTTCTTGTGTGTGATTGTTTTCTTGTTTTTGTTTTTTGTCTTGTTCGTGATCGTTTATCTCAAAGATCCTGTTGGGAATTTGTTCTTATGCCCAACATTAACAGTATCCCTATAAAGGATCATAGAAAAATATACATTGAAGTAGACCATTTAATTCATTATTCAACATGTGAAACACAATACTAGTGCTTGATATCAATTCACATGTCAATGCTATTAATGGTCATGCATTATAACTTGATTATCAATAGAGTTACTATAGATCACTGGTACAAGTCTCATAGTTACAGTCTTATCACGACCCCTGCTCACCTGAATCCTTTAAGAGTACAGTGACGGAATATCCTTTGCAAGAGAGTATTTGGCTCGAACTCATTAAGAGTTATTGCATCCTAACCAGTTATTATTCAACAGAATTTTATAGAGACGAGTAGAAGAGCCTATTTGTCCACTTTTTTTTATTACAGATTGTGATGGAAATAAGTCACATACTATGAATTGTTTATCCATTGAACATTCTTCATATAATCTCTAGTAACAAAACTTAGGTTGCTAGGAGATTTCCAATTGGCCTTAGAACCATTCCCTCGTTACATAAGGATCTAGCCTAAGTGCTAATTCAAACTGAATTATTAAAATGCCCAAATAAGGTTTTTTTCCCCTTTTATATAGCACCCCATAATTTTTTGAGGATTTATCAATTATTTATGTTATTTACTTTTGGAACCCATCAAGTAAACACAATTCTTTTTTCTTGAAATTAAGGTAACATGTAATTTGGATCTATTGTATAAATTTGATCCAATTTATTTAGTAAAATAGACAATAAAATGAAGCATCATACCATCAACCCACTATATTAGATCCTTTAAATAAAATTGATATAGCAGCCGAAATAACTTTTTCATTATAGTTAGTGGCCTTATTACTAGTAACTATGTTTTGTGGCAATAATTGCATTGACCTACTATGAATTAATTTTTTTTGTGTGGCCAATAGTCTTATAATCTACCAGTAACCATGCATTGCTTCGAAAAATTATAAAACTCACATATGTAATAAAAATTAATTTTTCTTATCAAATGATTTTAGTATTCCAAATTTTACAAAAAAATGTATATAATAAAATCTTACAAAATCTTATTGCTTTCTTCAATATACGTGACAGGCGAATGACATGATTCTCGAGGAGCTACACGGCGGCCATGTAATGATGTATCAAAAAGATGCAAGGGTTGATGACTCAATAGGTCATTGTATGGACTGACTAAGTTCCTCATTGGGAGAGCTTTAGAGGGAATAGGGGTGGACATCTATATCGGCTTCATGTGATTTTAAGCAACCACTATGCATTGCAAAAAAAAGTCGTATGTGCAGTATACCTAATGAAAGCCTTAAAAAGCCTCTTAACACTTGCCTAAACCAAGCAAGATTCCAGAATCAATCCATTACTAGCAAAATTACAGCACAGCCAAAAAAAGGGAGCACTTAGCCGAGCCTTATTGAAAACGGCCTAACTAACGAGCAATCTTTCTAAGGAGCATTTGCGCTTTACTAAGAAGATATAAAGGGCTCTTTTTGCTTGTTTAGTAAAGTCAAGCTTTAGTGTCGCCCTATCTTGCTGGGACACGAGCACCCAACCTACTTTTGGGGCTTTGATTGGCAAAAGTTGTTTTTGCCTTCCAGCCAATAGTTGCCGAATTAGCCTTCGGACTTTCCCGCCTTTATTGAGAAAGAAGAGAGATAGAGGTTAGACATTTATCGCTGCCGTGACGACGCGGTTGAGTGTTTATTCAATCCACTATTTCCTCTTCTACTTTTCTAGTAGATCTAATTCAGACAAATCTAGTATACATACAAGAATAAGAATAGGTTTTCTCCCTAGCTAAGCTCTTAATAGAAATAGGTGTAGTTTTGTTCTCTCAAAGTCGGGTGTATGGTCTCCCAAAAGAGGGCTTCGGCTTTTAAGACTAGAAATTGATGAACCTTGCCTGACTTATAAGACATAATCTGAAGGCGTTGAGAACTTCAAGTCAAACCCTTTGTTCTTGGTCATAAATAAGGAAATATAGCCCTGCATGTCTTTGAACAAAGGTAAGGCCTTTCCCCCGCGCCCCTCTTTGAAGTCTTGGGTATCAAGCTCTTCAAGGTGGTTTTCTTGTCTATTGTGATGAATGCTCGGTTTAATATCAAATTTTGCAAGTACGCCTAGCATTCATAGGTCAATCTCCGCCTCAAGACTTGACTGTAGGTAGGTTTTCAATAACTAAATAGGCGGTGTTTCGGTCTTACGAATAGAACTAATAAATATATGTAAAAATTTCAATTAAAAGATTAAATCTCTAATTTTAAATTCTCACATTTTAATTCTTTTTATAATAGCATAGTATGTCCACTATTAAATCAATTTTATCCCACATTCATTCACATCAACATAATAATCAATAATAACTATTTTAGAAAAATTCATAGAATTAGAGAAACTCCTCCTCTTGGACGAAATGATCAAGAAATACTCGGAGACACATCTATAAAAGCTTTGTATAGGAATCCACAAAGAAACGATCCAATTAATCAAGATATACAATGAGGATCGTATCCATACGATTTTACATTTCTCGACAAATATAATCTGTTTCATTATTCTAAGTGGTTATTCCATGCTGGGTAATGAACAACTTGTTATTCTTAACTCTTGGGCTCAAGAATTCCTATATAACTTAAGCGATACAATAAAAGTTTTTTGTATTCTTTTATTAACCGATTTATGTATCGGATTTTATTCACCCCATGGGTGGGAACTAATGATTGGCTCTGTCCACACACACACACACACACACACACACACACACTTGTAATCCAGTCGTGTGCTTCAAAAAATGTATGTAGACACACTCTTTATACTAATATACATAAGCTAATGTGTAGAGCAAGAAGAAAACATATATTTATGAAATATATTTCATATCCATAGAGTAGTTATACAAATATTAGTATTCATAGGATAATGCAGCAAGTTGCTCATATACAATACAAAATTTTACTATTCAATTTACCAGCAAGCCTAATAATTAGTTTGTCTACAAAATAAATGTAAAGGATTACATGTGTTAGATTGGCAAGAAAAATATTACAGACATAATATTCCGATATGAATTTAAGTGGATGCTATTTTTTAGTAGCTTTCAACTTTGAACAGCTATTTTTTTTTATTTTGGTTCTGAGATGAGAAGATCTAGATTTTCTATCTTAATTGATGAACTTGTTGGGATAGAATCTGTTGTGCAAATGAGTGGAAAGGAATTGTCGGATGCACATGGAGAACTTACAGTAATGGAACTAATATTAAATTTGAGCATTGAATTTGCATGAATTGCATATACTCATGACTTTAACCGGATAACATGATAATTTTTAATTTGTACTATTGGGAATGCTTCTTTTGTAATTTGTCCATGTTTTAAAAATATTGAATAGGAAAAGATATTAGGAGATATTTAACTGAATATAAATTTAAAATAAATTAAAAACTATTATCTCTGATGCAAATCCCATCAACTTGGTACTATTGGTTGAAAATAATTTGTTTGCATCGTCTTGAAATATCGTTGCTTTAATTGAACCATTGTCATTACATAACTCGAATTGAAATCCGACTCTATAAAATTGTAATTTCATAACATTAATAATGATACTGAGAGAAATTAATCATTTTAAAAAATTATAGAAGAATATAGTTTGTTAAGATAAATGTAATAAAAATGCATGTAATTTTGATCTTTTAATGTGGATGATCTTCTTGATATGTTCTTCAAGATAAATGGTTAAAATGATTGAAAGGAACTTGACATCGGCTCATAAAAATTACATATTATGATAAAAGTACATTTTCTACCTTGTAAAATAAATGGTCAAGTCCTAACCATTGGAACTCCAATAGATTTAAACTAAGATTTCTTTCTGTTTTAGCCTGTGTTATATAAATTCAATACTATATTAAATTTATAATTATATAGAACTAATTGCATATATATGCTTTTACTGTAATCGTAAAAATGTCATAGCACAATTGTACTTTACAAAAATAATTAGAAACTAATATTATTAAAACAAAATTTTATTTTTAAAGCACTTAAAACTACATTTAATTTCTAATAAGCAAACTCAACAAAAATTAAATAGGGTAGAAAACTATTACGAGTAATGTTTATCCAATCAAATGAGCAGTTTGTTGTATTGAAAACTCGATAAGCAAAGCAAACTAATGGGTATTAGTTCAAAATTAATTTTAAATTATAACAATCCTTAAGATTAATTTTGTGTTTTAAAAACTCTCACAAGTCAAATTGAAAACTATTTATTTATCTCGAGTTTGAAACTATTCATCACTGAAACGAATTTTAAAAATATTCTTAACAATTTTAATTCAAACTGCACACAAAATCTGTTTTTATAAGAATCTTTTTTCAGAAACCAAATTTGTCTTAGGAAAAGATTGCGCATTTGATATTATGATACGTCAACCAACATTAGTACGATATAGAAAATAATTTTAGTACATAATAAAATATTTGAGCTATGAAATGGGGACGTCAATAGACTGATATCCCACAACAGTAACACCAGCTTAGGGAAGAACTTGGGTTACGATACAAGAACATCGTGTATTAGAGTTGGGGATATTATGGTACTCTATTCCACATCGACAGAATAAAAAATAAGCGTAGAAATATATGAACTACTACTAATAGCTTGAGTTTAAGTTTTTGAACCGCATTGATAAAGATTTTTATATAAATTATGGGGTCAGTGGTTCACTTAAGTCATTTCATACGACTACTCTCGTCGAGACAAGTCGAAAAAATAAGTTTTAACCAAAATATAAAAAGCAAGTTCTGAAAAATAAATAAATCAAAGTAAGTCAATAAGTCAAATTGTCAAATTTTATGTTTACTTATTTTTATGTTTAGTGAATATTTTTTTTATCTTTTATCAAAAAAAAATTACTTAGTTTTTCTCATTTTATATGCTCTTTGAAGTCGAAAACATAACAGAGATTTAACATCATGTAAAAGGGGGAATGCGGACCGGATATTGTCTTTATTAGATCGAATGTTGGCTTGAGAGGTAGGAATGTGAAGATTTCCACTTGAAATTTTTTGTAAAAGTCCAAAGATTAAGCTAGTGTAAAGTTGACTATTGTACCTTAGTTTATTTATCATAGAATAAGAGATTAGTCAAATCAAAATGGCGAGACGATCTGAAAAATTAAAATGGCGAGACGATCTGAAAAAATAAAAGATTTTTGCGTAAAGATGAGAAAGCACAACAATAAAAAAATTCAAAAAATATTACAAACTAGTTCGAATTTTTTCTTGTTTATTTTAAGGGTCTAGATTCTCTCCAGTCTCTTATGGGATTGGATCGATCCAGTCGGATTATTTTTTGTTCAAAATTGACTTATTTTGATGATCCGAACCATTTATTTTATTGTTTTCAGTGTATATATTATTACTGTAAAAAATTAAGTTGATCGAATATCGTTAACTATCTTAACAAATTATATTTGTGTTAATAAAATAAATAGTAAATAGAGATCAAAGTTTATATTTTTATTAACACAAATGTAATTTGTTAAGTTAGTTAGTGATATTCGATCAACTTGATTTTTTATAGTAATAATATGAGAACGGCTTCTCTCCAGTCCCTTTTGGGACTGGACCGGTCCAGTCAGACCACTTTTTTTCCCATAAAATGGACCTACTTTGATAATCTAAAACGTTTATTTTATTGTTCATAGTGTATATATTATTGCTGTAAAAAATCAAGTTGATCGGATATCGTTAACTGCATTAACAAATTAATTTGTTTTAATAAAATAAATAAAAAATAGACATCATAGTTTATTTTTTATTAACATAAATGCGCTTAATAGTAACCAAAATAGGCTCATAACAAGGAACCAAAAAAGTAAAAAAATTTGAACCCAAAAAGTAAAAAAATTTGAAAAAGACGAAAAAAACTCCAAAAAAAGCCATTAAACTTTTTAGTCCAAACATAGGCTCCGTTGTAACCTTGACTGCACATACGTTCATGTATTTATATCTATATCTATACACACGTTGATGTTGAGTGAGAGAGAGGTTCATGAGGATGAAGATCGTTAACTTGCGTGAAATGATGAAACTAAAACTACAAACCCATCTCAAGAAACCTACAAAAAAATGTAAAAAATCAAATTTGTAGGGACCCAGTCCCTTATTATTTTCTTGTCTTAATGATAAACATACATGTTGCGTTCAGTGGGAATGGCGAAAGGTGTGGATCTTGTGTGAGTATTAGTTCTTGGGCTTGTGTATATGTGGCTAACCATAGTGGGCACGAGGTAATGCATGGTAATATCGCTATGAGGCGTTTGGCTTGTGTTTGGCTCAGTTCTGGAAGCTTCTGTTCAGTGTGCCTCCCAGCGCTGACCGCTCGAGCAGTGAGAGTCCGCTTGAGCGGACAGGTGGCCAAGAGGTCCTGAGTGGGGGAACCGCTCGTGCAGTGGGGCCTACGCTCGAGCGGACTGTTGCGGAGTAGACTTTTTAAAAGTCACATGGAGCTCATTTTCTTCCCATTCTTTTCATATATCTCTCTCTGTAGAGCAAAGGTGAGAACTAGGGTTTGAGTTTGGATGTTGTTTGGAGCTTCTTAACTTCCTTTGGTGAGATCTTGCACTTCCACCTCGGTTGTTTTCCCGTTGGAGGTCCGATTTTGACGTTGGAAGCTTTTCTCACCGCGTGGTTGGAGATTCTCAGGGTTGGAGCTTGTTTGAAGCTTTTTCTTGTGGGTCTAGAGTCTCTAAGGTAGGATTTAAGACTCTCATTGAATATCTATGTGATATGTGTTGCATTTTTGGTTCTATGAACATATAAGCATGAAAATGATGTGTTTGAAACCCTCGGCTAGGGTTTGTGGTTATTGGAGGTTAAATATTGGATCTACGGAGGATTTAACTAGATTTTATCTTTGCGTTGTCGTTGCATACGGTTGAATTCGAAAAATGTTGAGTTAGGGTTTAAAAATTGAGCTTTAACCATGAAAATTGGGGGTTTTGGGGTTGGGGAACCCATATGATAAGATTGATGTGATTTTTGGGTAAATTGAGGGTTGGGATAACCTATTGTACTAATATCTCATGAATTGTGTGGCACATGCTTGTGTTGAGTATGAAGATTTTGGGGGTTTTTAATGTAAAAATCGGAAATTGTATGAAATGATAAAAGTACTGCGTGGTGAAATTGAATAACTAAGTTTGGGCACGAGTTTCTCCTCGGTGAAAGATCGAAAACTTGTGCAATGTAAGGTAGGCCCTTCCTTCGGGTTAATCCCCATAAAAGCATACTCTTAAGCGGCCCACCCATCGATGTTTTCGAGGAAAATAAAAAATGTGTGCTCTCCGTGTCGAGCTATAGAATGGATATTTATCTCTTGGACCTAGCGTGGAGCGGTGGCGATAAATACGCCTGATTCTATAGGCGCCGACCGGCCTTGGTACTTGAATGGATTAACGGATAAATTGGGTTGGTAAAACCTTAATTGAATAAAGTAGTGGGATGTGAAAATGGGCTACATGGAATGGGAATGGTAGTCCTTTGTCACAAAAACTTGGTTATGCATTAGGACTTTGAATTGGGACAAACAATGTGTTCTTCGGTTAAACTTCTGTGTACATTCCGCATAACCGTCTTTATATGTCATGCATATGTTCATTGTTAGTCTTTTTCTTACGAGTCTCGGCTCATATTGTTTAACAACATTTTAGGTGATAGCGGAAAGAAGGTATTGGGCTGAGAGGACGGTTGTCGAACCCTTTTTGAGTAGTGGATAGAATTACCCCTTTATTTGTACCATCTTTTGAGAAAAGAAATTGTAAGGATAAAATTCTTTCTTGAACTTGGATATTGTTTTGTGGGTTGGAGTAACCCTTTTGTAAGACCCTAAGGTCATGTTCATATATTTGTATGTATGAGAGGACGTTGGATTCGTAGTTTGGGTTGAATTCCTTGACTTTTGGGTGATACTTTATGGTTCCAAATGTTAAAATTTCAAGTCTTTGGATTTAAATGGTGTTATTTCCTTCTAGATGCCTGTTTTTACTTTATATTTGAGCCTTTTAAAAAGCATGCTTGAGACTCAGGATAATCATATGTTTTCTCGGCTTTTAGAAAAATCTTCAGGTTTTGGCTAAGATGCTCTCAGGTACCTCACCGCTCGAGCGATGGAGGGCCCGCTCGAGCGGACTCCGCTAGGTGGTTTTACATTGAAAAATTGTTTTGAAAGGGATTTTGCCTAAATATATTTAAACTATCTTCTGGGTTATAAAGTTACTTTTTTCAGGGGTTGTGTTTCAAGGTGAAGATTTTCTCTATTATTTCGAAACTGGGGCAATACAAAATTGAAAAGTTGGATTAAGTTTGTAAATATAAATCAACTAGCAATCAACCCGTGCTATGCACGGAATGAAAATAATAAATATAAAAATATTATTTAAGTCTTTTGATAGCACTAAAATAAATTATAAATCTTAAAATTTATTTATTATAATTGGTTTGTAATAAATTGAGTTTATTGGCACTTTGCTAAATAAATTGAGTTTAAAATGGTTATTCTAAGCTTACAAAAATTATAAATTTATATTAAATTATCAAAATAAAAATACTTGGAGTAATTATAATCTTTTAATAATTATAATCATAATTTTTATTTTGTAAGAAGTATAAAATTAATTTAGCTTTAAATAGTTTTTATAAATAAATACATTATAAATAATATGGCCAGATCAAGGAATTAAAGAATTTATAGCATCTTGTATTGATTTTGTTGAATTATTAAAAACTCTATGTTATTTACAAATCTAGTAAATTCATATAACATAACTAAATAATTGAATTTGTGATTTATTACTATAACTTAAGATATTTAATTAATACCCAATAATTATTCTCAGTGACATAACAAATTTTATGAAGAAGTTTCAAAATATTATAAAAATAATACATGATATAAATATTTATATATATTAAATACTTGAATTTACAATGGAAGGGCGAATGAAAATTTTAAGAAATAGGAATAGCCAAAAAACTTATAAAATGGTGTAATAACTTATAGTATAAAAGTAAAGATTATATGTATAAATCTATATAACAAGTTAGCATAGTTCTGATAAGACATCATTCTTTTACATCCAACGGTCCTGCTGGCTTCCAAATAACCCAATGGAATGGCTGGAAGGCTTAGAGGCACACGAGGAGATCTTCAAGTATTCCCAAACCCCTCTCCAGCGTTTACCGAAGCTGGTGCCTCTCTGTCTCTCTAACGAGGTTTGATCCAATGGTCTTGTCACTACCTCTCTCATCCCTCAGGCCTCTTTGACATCGCCATCGGCTTCTCTCAGGCAATCCCTCAGTCCTCACGCCTCTCTGACATCGGCGCCCTCACGTCGCTTCTACCGATTGCACGTCATATGTCACGCCTTCAACTCTAAAGCACGTGAACTAACCTCAACGAACCAACTAAAAGAAGGCTTTCTCAAGAAAAAGGACTTTTAAATTCAAAAGCCTCATAAAACTCTTTAAATAAACCATTTGAGACAGGAAAACTAAACCCCAAAGAGAAAGTTTCAAAAGAACCAAATGACGAAAAATTGCTCCAACTGGCAGACAGACTGATCGGTCTTTCCCAAGTTGCAGCAGTTTCTCCCAAAACCTGAGAAATCGAGAGCAGTGATTGACCGATCGATCGGGCTATCAAGCGATTCAATCCGGACCCTTTTTCAAACCAAGTTTTTCAACTCATTTTCCCACACTTCAACTATGCTCTTCAACAAGCATTTATGGATAAACCAACATGCAAAAATAACATTAATAAGTTTTGAAATAACCCCAAACATCTCATTCAAGGGGAACCAATGTTTAAGCCAAAGGATTTCAAATGAAAAACCAAAACAAACCCAAATTTAACCCATTGATGTTCTCACATGCATACAATCCATGAGTGTTTAGCCTAAGGCCTTACAAAACGAGTACGAACAACCAAAATACACATAAACAAAAATCAAAGAACTATATGTTTACACTGTTCTATTCTTAAAAGATACTACTAAAGAGTATGTAATTCTATCAAACTACAAAAGGGGTCCTCAAGACCATTCTTTTCATTCCGCGGATTTGTTTTCGCCATCACCTTAAATGGTTTATACAACATGAGCCAAGGCTCGTAGAAAATAGACTAAATATGAACAAATGCATAACATAGTTTCACCGAAAACTAAACCCCATTTTCTATTAAAATCTCATTCACATAACCAGTTTTCCTTATACAAGTTGAACCCATTATCACTCACAACTCATTACTTAGTCCTTTATTCTATTTCGTTACACCCATTTTAGGTTTTCACTTTCCACAACTCACACATACACGTACACACACACACGTACACACACTTTTCTTCATATCTCAACCTTTCCATGGTTTTATAATCTAATTCAATCCAATGACTATTTTACAATCTTTCACCGAGGGACAAGTACCTAACCTATTTAGCTCATGTACTTTTTACGATTTTCACCATGGGCCAAGTATTCAATCCAATTTAGCTTATGTACTTTTTACGGTCTTTCACCATGGGCCAAGTATTCAACTCAATTTTGGTTTTAAAACCTTTAAGAACCGAGGCCGGACAAGCTTATAAACTGTTAGATTTAAGCAACCCAAGAGAGGGGTAAATTGGGTCTTTTAAAAAAATAGCAATTTAAAAACTTTTTTAAAAAACTTTTTAATATTGCAATAAAGCAAGATATGCAAATATTTAAGCAATGCAAATATTAAAAGATGATGGGTAGAGAAATAAAACCAGACACCAGGGATTTATAGTGGTTCAACTTTATCCTAGCCTACATCCACTCCTCAAAATCTCCCTTGAGTATTTTCACTATTTAGAACATTTCACGGGCGTATTCCAAACCTTTACAAGTTTCAAGTCTTTACTTGAACTATCTGAATATTTACGGGCACATTCACAAGCCTATGTCAGCTTGAAGAAGATCCTATGAAAACAAGCTCCTGTTTTTTTCTAATTTCTCTTGAACTTTTATTTGATGAGTTTCACTCACTCACTCAAAGGGTAAAGGGTGGCTCACCCTTGATTACAATAGATGAGAGGTCATAAATGAAAAACACTCACTCTCTTTACAAAATTAATTTATAATAAATGAAAAGGTAAAGAGAGATGAGGAACAAGAACGGGAGCTGCAGCAATAAATGTGAGCTTGATGACTTTTGAGATTGATTTGAGCAATGGAACAGTAAATACAAGTCTCCAACCTTCTTAAATGCTGAGAAGTAACTCCTTATATAAGTTCTTGTGAGTTCTTAACTGTTGGAAGTATGTGGGAGCAATAAATACCAAAAATTTAACCGTTAAGATCTGGCGTATTTTGAATTTTTGTCTATAGGGTCGACACAAATAACTTTGGTATCGACACAAAGTGTCTAGGGCAGGGATCTCTAAGTGGTTGGGTTGACACGAATGTTCTGAGGTGTCGACACAATTTCTGCACTTTACTTTCCAACGTTCTGGGGTCGACACAAATGAATCTGGTGTCGACTCGTTTGAAACTTCAGCATCC
>JAULJZ010150549.1:0-30693 GCA_032270985.1 Heliamphora pulchella | reverse complement strand
ATATTTTTCATTGAAAATATAAGAGTTTTATCACATAATAAAAATTTCTTTCTACTTATCCTACATCAGTATGGGGACCAAGCTGCTGTTGTGCCTCAAATTGTTTTAATTTTTGGATATATTTTTTTATCCGATTAATTTATTATGAATAACTCGCTGAGTTTTGTTATTCATGTGAAAAATAAAAGTGATTTGGTTTCTATAAAGATGTGATCTGATAACATTTGTTTAACTATTTTTTTATAATTATATTTGTTATTTATTTATTTTTAACTAAATGTAATCTATTCACATAATTATAGATATCAAATCAACATTATTTTACAAGAATAACACATTCGGCAAATCCTAACTAATAGTTGGATCCAATTATGAAAATGAGTCCCAAAGCTAAAATCATTAATAACACAACAACGTTTCCCAATTGAAATGGGCAATGATTAACGAATAAATGGCAACTAAAAGATTTGCAATTGAAAAGTTCTGAATACCTGTTGCAACAGGAATTACCAGGTCTGCTTTTTCAGGGAGACGCCCTACAGTCACAACACCCTGAAGAATTAACAAATCTTTTAGTTAAAGATTGCGCATAATTTCCGGGTATTTGGCAAAGTTTTTGATGTCAGCTTTTAACTTTCTGTTACTAGTTTTAGTAATAAGTTATAAGTTTCTCAAAACACTTACAATTTCTATTACAAGTTATATAATTATTTTTTTAATTTAATTTCAGTTATAAGTTAACACATTTAATGAATACTCACAATTTTTATTACAAGTTATAATTTATGAGTTATAAATTTTAGCAATGCCAAACACCCTCAAAATTGCTGCAGAAAAAGATGACAATTGACAAGGAAGTACTTACTGAAGCAATTTCAAATGGACCTGGCATTGGAACTTTAAACCCTATGTGTCTTGAGTCCCCATCACCTGTATAAGCTCATATATATATAAGGGATTGTCATGTGTTGGCACCAATGAAGAGCAAGCAAGGTACAATTAACATGAGAAATGGGTGCTTGATAAGTTCAAACACTAACCAAATGATAATTAGACAGATTTTGGAACTTGAAGAGGGGGTTAAGATTCTAAGGTATTCACAATATCATGTTTCTCTATCTTAATATATTGAAATTTTGTAAATTATTTGAGAATCTCAAAACATAAAAATCACAAAACATATTTAACGGTCGTCAATGTATTAAAACAAAAAAATATATAATTTTCAAGAAAGGTAATATCTTGTAGGGGTGCATAAAATGCTTAAAGAAATTAAAAATCAACCCAACCTGACCTCTTTAAGTGGGGTTGGTTTGATTTTACAAGTAATTAATTTGGTTTTGGTTTCCAAAAAAAACTAAATAAATAATATTTGTTCAGTTTTTTGGTTAATCTGAGATATGGGGACTAAAAGTAATAATTCTTCCTTTTATTTCATCCTTTACCCAATATAGCCAAACATAGCACATCCATTTATATGTCATAAATCAAACAAAAAAAAATTTTTTTTTTTTTTTTTTTTTTTTTTTTTCATTTCAAAATTTCCCAATACCATCCAGACCATAATCAGAAACAATTTCATTTAGAAACTCAAACCACAAATTCAACAGATAAGCAATATGGCAGAGTCTGATGAACATGAAAAGAAAAAATTAAGGAAACTGGAAAAGATTCCCAAAATGCTTCAAGCAATAGCATCCCAATAAACTGCAAATTCAAAGCATGCATCTTTTCACTTTCTTTTCTTTCTTTTTGGCGATTCATTAATTTCTGGGTTTCCAACCACAATTCCATGAACAAGAGAAGACCACTGACCTACAGGTTCAAGAAGCCATCTCACTTCATCATCTATGGCTGTTGTTTCCCCCTCAGAAGCAATTATGGCTCCAAGCTTTCTCTGCTGCCATGGCTTGATTTTGATGCATTTTAGGCTTATGGGCAAGTTTTTGAATCCCCAAAAGGGTACAAAATGAGGAGCACCAGGGCTGGATTGGAGGAAGAGAGGAGGCAGAGTGGTGGTGCAGCTTTGAGCTGGCTTTGGAAGCTTGGCACAGGAAAGAGAGTGGGCAGATATTTTCATTTTGGATGCGAAAATTGCTGGTAGTAGTCACTGAATTAGTGGAGCTTTTGGTCTGGTCTTGTTGCATTGTTTTGTGTGGGTAGATAGAAAGGTGCTATTTTGGATAACAGAATCTGGACTTCGGGTTGGTTGTGGTGGGGTTGGCTGAGTTAAAATGGGTTTGGGTCGGGTTAAAGTTGGACCCACACCAAAAATGTGTAATGTTTTCATCCATTTTAATTATTTGTAAAAATAACGAGTTTGGTTGGAATTGCAGCATTTTGTCACCAGAGGATGTAATTGAGTTTTTTGCATTCTTAATTACTCGAATATTAATGTTATGTTAATCATTTTTTATCACTCAAAGGAGAAAAATATGTGGTTATCTTAGGCCTCATTTGACTGTGTAAGGTTCTTTGTGGGAAAAGTCAGACAAACAATTATTCGAGAGGCGAAATTTATCAAACAAGCAGGAAACACAGAGCATAGGAAGATTAATGATTGGATGAAAGAGAAGGCTAGTCAAGATTAGAGTATCTGGTAGTATGAATACGTAGGATCATAAATCAATCAATGAATTCTGAATAATCATCCATAAAAGTATGACCATCCCTCCTATTTATAACCCTCTGATTGAACTATTAGGATCGAAACGAGACTCTTAAAAGATATTTTCAAATCATGAAATATTATCCGAATATCTCGAATCAGTGTTCTTATTAGGGAATCTCAGTTAAGCCACTGTAAAGACAGTTCGAATATTAAGCCAACTGATAGTTAGGCCGGTAGTTAGTTATAATGGTTCGTTATACTGTTGTAATAGGTGGAGATAGAGAAGTTAGTGTATAAGGAAGTGTATACCGAGAACTAAGAAAATAACAGAAAAGAGGTTTCAGTTTCTTTTTCTCTCTCTTTCTCTCTAATTCTTCATGGTATCAGAGCTGTAACAAGCTCCTGCGAGCAGTGAACAATGGTTTCCTCTTCTTCATCTGCTTCATCTCTCCTTTCAAATCTTTCAGTATTAATATCAAATCTCAATTCTTTTGTTACAATAAAACTAGATTCAACCAATTATATCATTTGGCGAAGTCAGTTTCAGAATATCTTGAGAGCTTCAAATTTACTAAATTTCGTGGAAGGCACCTTTCCTTGTCCACATGCAACAATTCTTGATTCTAACAATGAAGAAGTTCCGAATCCAGATTACACAAATTGGATACTCATCGATGGCCATTTACTAAGCTGCATTACAGCAACTATCTCGCCAACAGTGTATCATACTGTTCTTAACTGTAAAACCAGTCATGAGGTATGAAAATTCTTGGAAAAACGATTTACCTCTGTCTCTCGTTCTCATGTTCATCAACTAAAGTGAAAATTGAATACAATTTCTAAGAAATCTCAATTAGTTGAAGAATACTTGCAACAAATTAAGGAAGTTGCAGATCATCTTGCTCTTGCTGGTTCGCTTGTAACAGATGAAGATCTAGTCTTTCTCACTTTAAATGGATTGCCAAACGAATATGATTCGTTTAAAACTAGCATCAGAACTAAATCTGAATATATAACTATGGAGGATCTGTCTGCACTGTTATGTTCTGAAGCAATTCATATCGAATCCAAGGCCACATCTTTAACGGATGTTACTGTGGCCTTTTCAACGACGAGAAACTCAAATTTACAATTTGAAAACAGAAATTCCTTCCGAGGAAATAGGAATTCTTATCGAGGAAGAGGAGGAAGGTCCAACGATTATCAAGGAAGAGGTTGGTCCAATAATCTTTCCTTTCAAAACAAAGGAAGAGAAAACAGAGGGCAACAAAGACAGCATAATTTTTCTCAAACGTATTCGTCTTCAGTTCCTATATGTCAGATTTGTGGAAAACTGAATCATACTGCTATAAATTGCTAGCATAAGATGAATCCTGACTATCACACATCTTCCTCTTATGATCCAAGTTTAAAAGAACAATCGAAGCCTTCATACACACCTAAAGCATACATTACTTCTGAATCAGTAGCACCTCCAGAAGGCTGGTATGTGGATTCAGCAGCCACTCATCATGTCACTAATGATCTATCAAATCTTCATCTCTATGAACCATACTTTGGTTCTAATAAAGTCACAGTTGGTGATGGAACCAGTCTTTCCATCCACAATATAGGTCAGAGTATTCTCTATACTCTTGCATTCAATTTCAAACTTAATCAAGTACTTCATGTTACAGGAATTACATCCAATCTAATTTCGGTTCACCAACTTGCAGCAGATAACAACTGTTTTGTTATTTTTGATGCTGATAAGTTTATGATTCAGAACAAGAGAACCAAACAAATGCTTCTTGAAGGCTATCATGTTTGGGGTCTGTATCAATTACCACACATTGAGAATAATGGCAGGAAGAGCAATGCTTCCAAATCCAAGCTAACCTGTTACACTGTGCAAACAGCTAATACAGTTTGGCATCAAAGGCTAGGCCACCCTTCTCACCAGAAATTTAATAAGCTAGCTTCTCGACTCAGCTTGTCCAGGAGCAGCAAGTCACAAGAATTATACACACACTATTGTATTGCAAAATCTCATAAAATTCCTTTTCAGTTGCCAAGTACTAGCACAAATAAACCATTGACAATTGTCCACAGTGATGTGTGGGGGCCTCTCACTTCCTCTTCTACCTATAAATACTATGTTCTTTTCATTGATGATTTTAGCCGTTTCACATGGTTATTTCCTTTGCACTACAAAAGTGAAGTTTTTCAAAAATTTGTTGAATTCAAAAATTTGGTTGAAAATCAGTTTGATTCCAAAATTAAAGTTCTTCGTACTGATGGGGGCACTAAATATATTAATAATCAATTTAAGTAGTTTTTTTGTGCACATGGCATCAAACATGAATTCAGCTGTCCTTACACCCCAGCTCAAAATGGTGTGGCTGAGCGAAAGCATCGCCATTTGATTGAGACTACCATTGCACTTCTCCATTGTTCCTCTCTTCCATTAAAATTCTGGATTGATGCTTTATATACTGTTGTTTTCCTCATTAACAAACTTCCATGCTCCAAACTTGATAATTCTTCTCCATTTGAGTTGCTTTATCATCAATGCCCAGACTATACATATCTTAAAGTGTTTGGCTGTCTCTGTTTTTCCTGTTTTCCCTGGCTAAGACCATATACCAGTCACAAACTTTAGCCAAAATCCTCTCCTTGTGTTTTCCTTGGTTACCACCCCTCTGCTAAAGGATACCGCTGTTATGATATTCATTCTCATAAAAATTTCTTACCGCGACATGTAATTTTTGATGAATCTCAATTTCCCTTTGCTCATGCCTTGTCTACTTTCCCTTCTCCTTCTTTGTCACAATTGTCTCATTTTTTCTGGCATCCATCTCCATCACTGTCTATTGCTTCTTCGTCTTCCTCAGTTCTCACTAATACTCCTGCTACTCCTGGTTCTATTCCTACCCATTCCTCCCCTTCTGTTCCTTCTTCTAATACCTCCACTCCCACTGTCCAGTCCTCCTCTCATTCCCCATCATCTATTTCTTCTCGACCAGCTATTTCTCTTACTATTCCTATCCTTCCTCGTCCCATTTCCAAACCAACCTCTAATACTCACCATATGCTCACCCGTTCCAAAACTGGTTTCTTACCTTCCAAACCACCTGTGGCTCTTTTTACTTCCTCTCCTACATCCGCTTCTGAGCCTTGCTCTGTCAAGGAGGCATTACTCAATCCTCTGTGGCATACTGCTATGCTTGAAACTGCTATGCTTGAAGAGTTTTAAGCCTTACAGCATCAAGGCACCTGGACCTTGGTTCCCCCTCCCCCAAACCACAATATTATTGACTGTAAATGGGTATTCAAAATTAAACGGAATTCTGATGGCTCGGTTACTCGATACAAGGCTTGATTAGTCGCTAAGGGTTATCTTCAGGAAGAGGGCATCGATTATTTTGAAACCTTTAGTCCTGTTGCCAAGCAACCTACCATTCGCATTCTTCTTTCTCTTGCTCTTCATTTCAATTGGGCCATCAAACAATTAGACATTTCTAATGCTTTTCTTCATGGCCAACTTTCGGAGGAGATTTACTTACGTCAACCTCCTGGCTTCGTTGATGCAGTTAATCCCTTCTTTGTTTGCAAAGTTCACAAAGCCTTATATGGCTTAAAATAGGCTCCTCATGCCTGGTTTAGTACCTTTTCCACATTTTTACTTTCTAAGGGCTTTGTCTCTAGTCATCATGATTCCAGTTTGTTTGTTCAGAAAAGTTCCACTTCCATTACTGTCATTCTTGTTTATGTTGATGATATCTTGATCACTTGTAGCAATTCTTCTCATATCTCCTCTTTGCTTCTTAAAATGCATGCTGCTTTTTCCATGAAGGAGTTGGGCCATATGTCCTATTTCCTTGGCATTGAGGTTCATCCCTGCTCCTTTGGTTTCATGTTAACTCAATAGAAATATGCTAAAGATCTCCTTCACAGAGCTGGTATGGCTGACTGCAAGTCCTCTCCCACTCCTATTGCTGTTAAAACCATCTCTACTTCTACCAGTACTCCAGCTTTTCCTTCAGTTACTCACTACCGCAGTGTTGTTGGGGCTCTGCAATATTTGACCATCACACGCCTGGATTTATCTCTTGCTGTTAACCATGCCTGCCAACATATGCAGTCTCCAACCTTAGCTGATTATCAAGCTGTTAAGAGGATTTTGCGGTATCTCAAAGGAACACTTGATTTTGGGCTTATTTTTCAGCCTTCCTCTTTTGATCTACCTGGCTTCTCTAATGCTGATTGGGCTGGTAATGTTCTGGATCGACGATCTACTTCCGGCCAATGTGTTTATCTCAGGTCCAACTTAATTTCTTGGTCTGCTAAAAAGCAGCCCACTGTGGCTAGATCCTCCACTGAGGTTGAGTACAGGTCTTCATCTGCTGCTGTTACTGAACTCACCTGGGTTGAAATGATTCTACATGCTCTTCATCTTTCTCCTAGTTCCATTCCAACCTTGTGGTGTGATAACATGTCCGCAATATCATTATCTTCAAATCCTGTTTTTCATGTCCGCTCGAAGCATATTGCGGGTGATTATCATTTTGTCCGAGAGAAAGTCCAATCCCAGCAGCTTCAAGTTCATCATGTTTCTTCTACTGATTAGATTGTCGATATATTTACCAAATCCCTCTCCTCAGCTCGTTTTTGTTACCTCCGAGACAAACTCATGGTTCGTTCTTTGTCCACCATGCATTTGACGGGGGATATTAGGGAATCTCAGTTAAGCCACTGTAAAGACAGTTCGGATATTAAGCCAACTGATAGTTAGGCCGGTAGTTAGTTATAATGGTTCGTTATACTGTTGTAATAGGAGAAGATAGAGAAGTTAGTGTATAAAGAAGTGTATATCGAGAACTAAGAAAATAACAGAAAAGAGGTTTCAGTTTCTTTTTCTCTCTCTTTCTCTCTAATTCTTCAGTTCTACTCCAATTTGATTAAGTCCACCCATGACCATCCAGTGGGTGCCCAACCCACTTAGGTCGAGAGACTCTGGGTCACTCGAGTGACTCAAGTAGGTGGGCCTAAGGTTTTTCATGGTTCGACAAGATTCTTTTTTTAGCCACCAAGTTACATGTCTTCCAACGTCCCGTGTGAAGTTTTAGTGTACTACTATTGTCTTTATTGTCTTTGAAATATTCTTTTGATTTTATGTGGAATCGTTAATCATATAATCTACGCTATATTACCCTAGCCATACAGTCAATGCTCGGCTACATATTTTGTGCTATGTTTTACATTGTTTTCGTAGTTCGAGCCACACTCACATAGCTTGTGCTATGTCCTCATGATCTGTGCCATGGCCTTGCGATCTCATAGTTAGTGTTATGTTCTCATAGTATGTGCTATGTTCATATATAATCTGGCTATATATACTTCTCCATTGCTCATTTAGGTAGTCGAGCAAGTGTCACTCTTAGTTACTCGGGTCATAAATGTGTAGCTTGAGTGGTTCATGTATGGGTAAGGGGCACTTCACAACTCCTAACTTGATTAGATCGTTGGAACACTTCAAACTAGGAGTTAAGTTAGCTCAAGTGATCCGACTCAATCAACCCGAGTCACTCAGGTAACCTAAGTTACTTGAATTTCATGGCACCCAATTAATGTTGTGATGGGGATTTTGGATAACAAAATCTTGACTTTGGGTTGATTGTGAAGGGTTTGCTTGGGTTAAAATGAGTTCAAGTCAGGTTAAAGTTGGACCCAACACCAAAAATGTGTAATGTTTTCATCCATTTTAATTATTTGAGAAAATAACAAAATTGGTTGGAATTGCAATATTTTTTGTCATTAGAGGATAGGGTTGTTTGACAAATTTACTATTAGTAACTTTTAACTTCCTGCTATTAGTTTTAGTTATAAATTACAATTTTTTCAAATACTCACAGCTTCTACTATAAATTATAACTATTTTTTTCTTATATTTTAAGTACAAGTTACAATTTTTACTAACTCATAATTTTTGTTCTAAACTATAACATATAAGCTACTAGTTTCAATAATGCCAAACACTTTCGATTGAGGGTGTTTTGCATTCTTCATTACTCGAATATTAATGCTATGTTAATCATTTTTTATCACTAGGAAGAGAAAATATGTAGTTATCTTAGGCCTTTTATATATATATATCTTGGCACAAGTTCTCATGTGATTTAAATAGAGATTTGTATATATGTACGTATAAGACTTTGTGCCAGGTCTTGACACAAGTTTCCATGTGATTTGAATATATATATATATATATATATATATATATATATATATAGCATCGACTCGTGTTATGCATGAGATGAAATAAATTTGGATAAATTACAATAATAATGTAATAACATATATTAACTATTTAAATATAATAAAATAAATAAAAATAAATATTCTCAAATTGCAAAAGACATATTTAAGCATTTACAATAAATGAATACCAATGTTTTACTCACTTTAAATTTAAATTCTAAGTGATATGTAAGGTGTAAATTTAAATTTAGTAGGCTTCGGTCACATTCTAAGTGAATTTTGATGGTCACATTCTAAGTGAATTTTGACACTCACTTTAAATTTTGATCCCTCTTTTTATTAAAGGATCATAACAAAATTTTAAAAATTAACAAAAAAAATAGTTTTTCTCCCTCAAATCCCCATACCCCAACTAATTGGCAGCCAAATGAAATTTGTGAGGCTGTAATTTCAAAAATTCAACCATAATGTTGTTTATATTTCTATACTAGTATGTATGTATATAAAAAAACTATTTTTTAATGTTAAGAAACATTTTTGGGAAAAAAATATTTTGTGAATAATGCACATTTTTTACTCTCATTTAAACTTTTCACTCCCTCCCACTCTGTAACCTGCCTCTTTAGTAATCAAGATTAATTTTTTATTTTTTTTTAAAATCATGAGTAGTTCCCATCTTTGTCACCATCATCCTCTTCCTTGGCGCACTAAAAGATACCAATCCAATTGTCGCCATTTTTTCAATGTCAGAGTTTATTGCCCTCTTCTTTCTCTTTGTCTATAGACATCAAATAAAAGTAAACATTAAGCGATGATTTGCTATAATTTTATTATCTAGATTTTTACCAAAAAAATCTGAAACTTACAACAACAAAATTTTTTTTAAAAATATTTTACTTGATAATCCATATTAAATAGAATTCGTTGCTATGAATTTTATATACCAAAATATATCATTCATGAAGCAGGAACCTGAGGAATAATAGTTTACCGTTTGAAACATTTTCTTGAGAAACAAATGGTGGCTTACTAGTTCAGACTCTAGAAATGAAAATCATGTAGTAAGAGAAATATTGGGAGTGAATAAATCAACCTTGGTGATCTTCAGTTGATTAAAAATGTCTTGATGAATTTTGTAGTTCTGCATCATCTCGTACTCGTTCTTTGCATCGAAGTTGTGCATCGGCACAATTTTGGGATGAATAACATCCATCAGTTGGTACTAAACCACACCAAAACATGACTGCGATAAATTGATACGGACCGTTTTCGTATACAAATTTAAGTAATATATAAAGAAGAAAAAATAAACCATTTACAGAAACTAAAAAGTAAGAACATAAGAGATTGAAATCTGTCGACGAAATATGCTGAATCCATTGTTTCGATGTTGTTGCCACCACTCACTCTATCTCACTCGTCTCAATATTCTTATGTTCTAAAATAGGTAAGAGAAGATATGATGGATATTTGGAAATTTTTTGAAATGAAATGAGAGCGGGAAGAGAAGAGTCCCTATATTCTAAAATAGGTAAGAAAAGACATGATGGATATTTGGGAATTTTTTGATATGAAATGAGTGAGGGAAGAGAGGAAGTTGAAGGGTGGGAATAGAATGGGAGAATAATGAGGAAGAAAGGGGCGTGAAAGGTGCAACCGTTGGAAGAATTTTGAAATTTCAAATTTGGGTTTCTCATTTTGCTGAAAATGTGAGGAAAAAGGAGGCAATCAAATCTCCCATATGAGAATGCCACGTAAGCTTTGTAATGCTGTGGGTTCACAGGAATTTAGAATTCAATATTTGGAGGATTTTGAACAAAGGATTATATATATACCCAATTATAAAGGAAATACCTTTGAAGCCAACCGGACTTTTTTATCTTAAAATTGTCCTTATTATTCTTCTAAATTTTAAATTTTAAAAAAGTAGTTATGTAACTACTCTTTTTTCTTTTTTTTTATATGTAACCGAAGGATATTCTCCACCTACTGACTCAATTTATTGGTAGGATCAGGGCAAGAATTGTAATGCAAACAAACTAGAGTTTACCAAAATATTATACTATTTTTTTGACCATTTGTTGAATTTATTTTTTATTTTTATTTTTTTAATAAATGTATAGTATGGTAAATTTTATCGTATTTATCACGGTAATTTTTTAAAATTTTTTGTATAAATCGAATTACACACGCATTACGTGTGCTCCCGCCGCTAATGTATATATATATATATATATATATATAAGTGTATGACTTTGTGCCATGACTTGGGCACACCCTTCCTAGGTGGCTGACCATTACTCAATTCCTTTTTTTTAATATATAAAATATATATTTTTTTGTTTTATGTAAAAAAAAGACAAACAAAAATTTTCATGGACTCATTTCTTGGTCTTTGAGCTAAACCTTTTATTTTTTTGTCTTTGGACTAAGAAATTTGAGCTTTCAAAAAAAGACATTAGAGTGATATTGGATTCAATCCATTCCAAGTTTGGGTTTAAGAAGACTGAATGGTTAGATCGGCCCTTTTCAAAGGAGTTTTAGGTTCAAAAACTACCTTGTAAAGCTCAAGAACTGATTCGAATCTATTAGTTCTAGGCAACTCAAGAGAAAGTGAATTGAGTTTAAAAACAATAATAATAATTTTAAAAAAAATTTGAAAATCTTTTAATTTCACATACAAATATAGCAAATACATACCAACAATGAAATTAAAGAGGTTAAGGAGAGAAATTAGAACTAGACACCAAGATTTATTGTGATTCGACTTCTTCCAAGCCTAAGTTCACTCCTCAAGACTCTCATTGAGAATTTACACTAAAATTGAATACTTCATAGGCGCATTCAAATGCCCTTACAGCTTCAAAATGTTTCTACGAACAATCATATATTTTTCTAAGCACTATTGAGCTCTTCTTTAAGAAGCTCTCACACTCTCTTAAAGAATCAAGGGTAACTCACCCTCTTGTAATAAATGAAAATTGAATCAAAAATTCATTCACAATCACTCCTTATAAATGATTAGAAATAAATGAGCAAAGGGGTGAGAGAATTATGTCCGGAGGAGTTAATGAGTAGTAATGCTTTTTTAAATGATATGAGCTTTTAATGCGATCAATAGAATAGTGTCCAGAAGTTTGAAACTTTGAAAATTAACTCCTTATATAGTCCACTTAAGTAAATGACCGTTGGTAGGTTGATGTAGGCAATAAATGCTCTGAAAAAATTACCATTGGAACCAACACATAATTTGAAATCCACCGTAGGTGTCAACACAAAAACCGTTGGTGTCGACACATATTGATCTTGGCCTTGGTTCTTGAGTAAATGTGTCAACTCAGTGTTTCGTTGGTGTCGACCTTATTTTTGCATTTTTCTCAGCCACACAGTGGTGTCAACTCATGAAACTTTTGGTGTCGACCCATACATTTCTTCAATTTTTCAGCTAGGACCTTGGTATCGACTCATATCAGAGTTTGTGTCGACTAAAGACTTCATAGTCTGCTCAAGGTGTCGACTCATGTCTTCATTTGTGTCGACTCAGATGAGAGACTTTAGCTACTAAAAATTTGGTGTCGACCCAACGTAGTTTTGGAGTCAACTCTTTTAGTCAAACTTGGCTACTAGAAAAATGGTGTTGACCCTTCTTCAATGTGGTGTCGACCCTGGAAGTCCGACTTGGCTATTAGAATTTCGGTGTCTACACATTTTCACTTGGTGTCAACCCAAACTCATTGTTCCCGAAAGGTGCCTTTGTGTCGACTCAAATACTCGTGGTGTCGACACTTTTGGATCAGTGTCCTGGGAATGACTTGAAGTCTTGGTGTCGACTTGTTGCTTTTTAGTGTCGACACATTGAGATTCCCGAATAATATCTAGGTGTCGACTCATATCACTTTGGTGTCGACCCTTTGAACCTGAAGTCTGAAACTCAGAGGATCACTTGGTGTCGACTCAAATCACGTTGGTGTCGACACAAGTTGAATCCCATCAAGGTACTGAGGTGTCAACCCATGCTTCATTGGTGTTGACTCAACTTGGATCTCGGTTTAATACTGGAGGTGTCGACACAAAACACATTGGTGTCGACATATTTGAGTTCCTGAAACATCTCTAGCAAAGCTGTTAAGGTGTTGATTCTAAACTTCAATGGTGTCGACACACTTGAGTTTATCAAGAGTGTTTTGCCTTAAGGTGTCGACTCAAAAGCCAGTTGGTGTCGACAAAAAATGTTCTGTTCAAGAACAAAAAGTGTCAACTCATTAGCACAATGTGTCAGCACAAATGGCATAAGATGTCGACTCATTTTTCATATAGTGTTGATACTACATTTTTAAAAATATTTAAATATAATCTCTTTAAATCAATATAATTTAAAAAATAAATTACTAAAATCATCAAAATCTATTTAAAATATCATTGGCTAACAGAATCGTACCTTCTTTCTATTGATCACGAAAGTATGGGTATTTAAAAAACTGAAGTTTGATTCTACTCTTTCTGTAACTAAAATTCCAATTACGTTCATTGATGATTAATCTTTTGCCAATGATTGAACAAGATTTCTTTTTATCGTACTTGATCACTTGTGATCAAACCCGATCACCTTGATGAATCTCGATTTATAACCAATTTTATCAAATCTGATTTGACCATTCAGAATCTAGAAATCTTGATCGAATTGATGAATCTGCAATTCCTGAAAACCATATGTAAGATTCAAATTTGTCTTAAACTTTTTATTATATATATGCTGATCTAATAGAAATTTCTTTAAACTGTCAATCTTACGAAGTGCAACACTGAAATGCACCCCATTTATTCTAGCATAACCCATTCTGTCGTGCTCATCACCATAGCCTTTTTCTCCTCTAAAATAAGCTATTGCAAATTGTGCCTGTGGCTATTCTTCACTTGTCATGCCCCGAACCCTTGGGGACCTGTGAACAAATTCTAAACCGAGGCGTATAAGAAATTACCCATTTAGATATTTGTTTCATTAGTGAGTTGAACTCAAAATGTACTTAAAAGAAATAAAAGTTTTCAACAAATAACCATATCCTCATGCGTATAAAATTACAATCACATGCTTTGAGTTTCCAAGTGTCTATTACAACAACAATATTATTACAGTAATCTATTTCTGCTTATGTACAAACATGATATAGAACACGAAAGGGACACTAAAACTTTCTTCAAATCTTTTCTCAAAATGCATTCCTTGCCCTAGTATACCCCGGTCCTCCAGACCTGAAATGTTTTGGTAAACATACGTGAGCCGAAACTCATAGGGATATAGATTAACTCAGATGTAATGCATGATTTGTGAGGTGTAATAGGTGCAACCGAAGTAAAATGCAAATTTACACCAATTCATTATTTTTTACACGCACACACCCACACACGCCGATTTGTTCTCATTTGTCCTTCCATATTATCTATATCATCATTTCATTATTCGATTTTTCACAAAGAATCGCATCTCACTTTCATTATCCGATTTATCACCAAAAAATTATATCACAATTAATTTATCACAGTTAATGAACCGATATCGGGTGCAGCTTATAGAAATCCCTCCCTATTATCCCAATAGGCTACACGAAACCATTGGGTAATAGATAGCTCTATAACTCACCACGATACAACACCACATTTCGGAGGCTAACCCGTGGGCATGTGGTCCCCATCTTGCGCAAGTTTTCGGTCTTTCACCGTGAACCCGTCAGGCCAACTTAATCCACATTAATCCATACGGTTCATTTTTCACAAAAATTCAGAAGTCCAACCCACAACTGGTTCCTCTCCCCAAATATTTTCTCATAATATCTCTTTTCAATTTTTACATTTCAACTTCCCATTTCACTTCTAATCAAGTCTTATTTTAACATTCCATCCTTTCTTTCAATTCAAATGCCATTATAAATTTCAACACATATTTTCTCATAATCACATTCCATTTATCAACTTCATGAAATTCCAACGCGTAATTAACTCACACATGACCATGTCATTTGAAACAAATGGAATGCACCCATCATATGCATATACATGTATATACAAATTAAAATTCATGTTTTCTCTTCAAAATCTTAATAATAACCATATCACGACATAGCCCATAATTACTCGTAATCATACTCGTTCTTAAAACCTTAGTAATATGTCGAAAACTCATCTTTATCGCAAACACAACCAAACGGCACGATACTTACATCCGAACCCAAGTGTAGTAGAGTAGGTATATTCATAGTCCAAGGGATAGGAAGTTCGATGAAAAGGTTCAACATTGATGAAAATATACTTTTTCAAAGCATTTGGCCAAAATCGAGTGAAAAATGGTTAAAAAAATTTGGCATACCCTCACTATTTTAATCATAACTTTTTTTACAAAAAGAATTTTCTTGTGAGAGTAGTCTTGTTTGAAAGAAAACTTTTGGGGCTTCGATTTGAACACAAAAACGACCCTATTCAAAGTCCGGATGAGGGCGATATGATAAAAATAAGTTGGTCATGCGCAGTCAGTCCACTAGTGCACGTTGTCGCCCGAGAAAATCCCAGATTTCCCCTGTTTTGAGTTTCTAACTTCAAAACCCTTAATCCTTCATCTAATAGGTCTCAAATCTCAATTTCCACCATAAAAACATTAGATTCAAACTTCATAATCCCTTTTTATGCAATGATTCCCCAAAATCATGGTTAAACCTTTCTTTAAAACCCCCAATCCCATCAAACCCAATGCAATACACCCACAAATCTATCAATCTATCCATCAAACATGAAATCAACTCAATTTTTATGCATATAAATAAAATATCAACCCAAATCTTAACAAACATATGAGAAAATCTAGATCCTACCTCGAATTTGCTCAAAAACTTAAAATTCATCCAAGTTCTTCCTTCTAGGGTTTGGATGTTGATAGATCTTATTTTCTTAATGCTCCATCTCCCATCTCCTTGCTCCAAAGCTTGATTTTCACTCTTGCTTACTCCCAATCTAGCTTCAAAGCTTTAATGCTTCAATTTTCATAGTGGAGGGTTAGGGTTTTCCACGGGTTTTTGGATTTCTCTCTCAAGAGAAAGAGGAGAGAGGAAGAAGAGGAGAGGAGGAGAAGAGATGGGAAAAAATGTGTGGAAGGGTCCTCACTTGGCTGCTATTTATAAAACCCCCAAAACATTCTCCAATCTTCTGGATTATTCTAAACACATCTCGATAGTCCGCTCGAGCGGACCCCCACCGCTCGAGCGGTGATCCCTGAACTGAAATTCTGTGAATTTTCTTAAAATTCAACTTAAACCTCCAACTTTGCTCACATTTAAATATTTTGAATTATCCATTAACAAAACCATAATAACACCATCCATCACCATGTATCTCAATTTTACTTTCACATATCACTAATTCAACCTTTAATGAACAAAAATTTTATAGTCCTCATGTCCAAATTTATTTTGGTCTCTTCTCTTACCGAAAATATGAAAAATAAAATAAACATGTACCGGATCTCTACATCACCACTAAAGATCCACCCATCGAATTCTGCTGCAACGAGTCATCAAATTTTCATGGCTTTGAATCGTCAATCGTCAACTCTAATACTATTTGTTAGGATTTAATCAAGCAATCGTGATGTTGTTGAGACTTGGCTTGGCTTTACTTGCCATGCCTCTATTCTTTTGGCACTTTGCTTTTAAAATAGAATCCATTTCTTCGGCTCTATATTATTATCTAATACTACGTACTAGTTCTCAATTGGAGTAGGTTCGCACCATTAGCCTACATACTCTACATATCCCATTTAAGTCGAATTAGAATATTGTCATATATAAACCCATACAAGATAGTTTGCATAAATGATGCGAGAAAAAGAATAAAAGCGTGTTATACATAATCAATCTAAGAGTTTTGCTCAACAAGAACTTCAGACGAAAAAACTAAACTCGAACTTACTCGGTCTTTAGATCAAGCTTGAGATTCAATCATTCTTGTGTTTCTTTTTCGGTTTAAATTTAAAATCTTGTGCTTTTCTTTTTGGGTGTAAGTTGGGATTTATTTGGTCAAGGTCATGGATCTTATGGGTTTTGGGACTAAATGGTGCAAGTGGATAAATGAGTGCATATCAACTCCTTCAGTAGCAACGCTAGTGAATGGGTCTCCATCTAGATAGTTCAAATTAGAAAGAGGCTTCAGACTAGGTGATACCCTTTCTCCCTTCCTATTTAACCTTGCTGTTGGGGTCTCAACTCTATGTTGGACAAAGCCATTAGGCTAGGCCTGTTAAGTGGCTTTGAAGTTAGGAATCAAGGCTTAAGACTTAACCATCTACAATTTGCTGACGACACAATTATTTTCTATAAACCAGAGGCACAAGAGGTATGTGGCATTAAAAGAATTCTTGGGGTTCGAGTTAGTATCTGGTTTAAAAGTAAACTTCTCAAAAAGTATTGTCTATGGTATTGGAGTTACAAAGCCTGTACTTAATAATCTAGCAGTCCTTCTCAAGTGCAAGGTGGGGAGCTTACTTATAAGATATCTTGGCTTGCCTGTGGGCATAAACCCAAGATTAGTTAGAAATTGGGAACCCCTGTTAGAAAAGTATAAGAAGAGGCTAGTACCTTGAAAGAGGAAGTACCTTTCCAAGGTTAGAAGACTTTAACTTATCAAAGCTACCTTATCCAATTTGTCTGTATATTACCTGTCATTGTACAGGATGCCTAGAGGGGTGCTAACCCAACTTGAAAAGATCCAATAGAGGTTTCTATGGGGAGGTGAAGACTCCCAAAAGAAGCTCCATCTAGTTGACTGGGAGAGAATTACTCAGAGTAAGGAATTTGGTGGCCTTGGTGTGGCTAATTTAGGAATGAAGAATCCATCTTTTTTGTTGAAATGGTGGTGGAGGTTTGGGAGGGAGAAAAATAGCTTATGGAGGAGGGTCATATGCAATAAGTACAATGGACAGTTGATAGATCAGATGCAAACTATGAAGGATCGTGTAAAATGTTCCAAAGTGTGGGATGACATCCTAAAAATGGGATCCACTGATGGGCTGCTTAAAGACGTGTCTATGAGAAATTGCAACCTCAGAATTAGTGTGGGATGACATCCTAAAAATGGGATCCACTGATGGGCTGCTTAAAGATGTGTCTATGAGAAATTGCTACCGAAGAATTAGTGATGGAGCAAGCACTAGATTCTAGAAGAATTGTTGGGTGAATGAACAACTATTAAAAAAGCAATTCCCTAGGCTCCATTTACTGTCCTTGCAAAAAGAAGTTATTATCCACTTACTGCTCCACAGGGATCAACAACCACCACTCTGGAATTTCTAATTTAGAATAGACCTATTTGAATGGAAAAGGAATATCCTCAATCAGCTACTAGCTATATGTAATTCTAATCAGTCTAAATTAAATTGAAAGGATGAACTAAGATGGAAGGGTGGGAGCAGTGGGTGCTTCTCTATGAGATCTCTCTGTCAAGGCCTTGAGCTTAAGTTAGGAAAACTTAATTCTAGCCCTGCAAGGTGTGGTTCAAGTTTATTCCCCCCAAATTTAGTTATTCACTTGGATGCCTTTTATCAATAGAATACCATATAAGGATTTTCTAGCTAAAAGGAATATCATCCCTTCTAGTAGCATACTATCTTGTGATCTTCAAGGGGCTGTACTGAGTCAACATCTCTTTTGTTAGTGGAATGCTACTGGGTTTGGTCTGGCATGATATGCTGATGGGGGTTATCTTAGGTCTGCCTTGGTAATCTCAACATTCTTATGGCTTGGTGACAGAGATTGAATAATGGAAGGATGCCTTGTTCTATGCTACTCTTTGGTTAATCTGGCTTGCTCGAAATAGGATGTTGTTTCTTCGCGAGGAAGTGGAGTGGAACACTATAATTGAAGAAGCCAAAATGAAGGTTGCATTATGGACCAAAGCATGCCTTGATCCAACAACATTCCTAGTTAATGATTTCCTAAATAGTATTGAGGCTATAAAAAGTTTGAAACTCAACTGGACCTGGAATGCTTAGGTTTTGGGGTTTGAACCCCTTAGTTGGGCTGTTTTGCTTTGCTTTCCTTCTAAAGTAGGCTCGTGTCCTTCTTGTTTGTGCCTTGCTTATATCCCTATCATCTTTGCTTCTTGTTTGGGCATCTTCCTTCCCCTTTTGTGGAGGTTAGTCGGTGCTATTTTGCTTGGTAATGAATATAATGTCTTTCTTTGTTGATAAAAGAAAAATCAACTACAACAAAAAATACATATTTTTGCTTTTTAAAATTCATTATTGACACATTTTGAACTAGAGGCCGCTTTTAATGGTTGTATGGCTAAGCTTTTTGAGTTACTTTTTAGCTTTCTGCTTTTAATTTGAGCAGTAAATTATAATTTTTTTCTAAACACCCACAACTTCTATTACAAGTTATGATTATTTTTTTTCTATTTCAGCTACAAGCTAACACGTTTACCAAACACTCACAATTTTTGTTGGATTTTTTGCCTCGAATTTTTTATTTTTCATAGGATGCTCTCGGGATATTGACTGCTTGAGCGGTTTGGGATCCACTCGAGCGGTTCGTCACACAACAGCAATTTTTGTGCGGCGGCTAGGGTTTTTGTTTTTGATCTAGAGGCTTCTTATATAAGGGTTTTATATCCCATAAAAATTCGATAACATTCAAAATATTTAATACACAGAGTGAGACTCAGTTTTAGAAATTAAAGAGTGTAGAGAGACGGTAAAAGACTCAATTTGAAGCCATAGATATATTATGAGGTAAAGAGTTATTTATCATTATAATCCTTATTTTCATATAGTGGATTATTTTTTCTATCCCATGGAAGTAGGTAATCAGCCGAACCACGTACTTTCTTGTGTTCTTGTTGTTCCTATTCTTTTGTGTTAGCAATTGTGGATTGAAACCAACGTGGGATTTCGTTTGGGTACCCAAATCAATTAATCTTAATTTTTTGAAGATTTGTGACTGAATATTCCAACAAGTGGTATCAGAACCAACAGTTATTGAAGATCCAAGACTGTGGTGGAAGATTAGAGTTCTAGTTCAAGTCTTAATCACAAGTTGCAGTAAAGATGAAAACATCAAGTACAAAGTTAAAAAGCTCAATGGCAAGAATAACTTTTCCTTGTGACAGAGGCAGATGAAGGATCTGTCGATCTAGTAAGAGGTATCCAAGGCTTTACTCGGCAAGAAAAAGAAGCCAGAGAGGATAACTGATGATGATTGTGATGATCTTAATTGCTAAGCCATGAGTTTGATTCGATTAAATCTGGGAGACGAAGTTATTCACAATGTGCTCGATGTAGAGATAGCACACGAGATCTGGCAGAAGCTGAAAGATGCTATATGAAGAAGAATTTGGTCAAAAAATAAGACATGAAGAAGCAACTGTATGGATTGCAGATAAGGAAATGTACAAAGTTATTGTAACATCTCAATACATATAATATGCTCATCACACAGTTATCTAGATATGGAGTGAAGGTTGATAATGAGGATAAGGTAATCCTCCTCTTGGCATTGCTTCTGACATTCTACGATCATCTAGTGACAACATTGATGCACAAGAAAGACATTCTAGAACTTGAAGTAGTCATCGGTGCTCTTTTGTCATATAAGAAGATGAAGAGGGACAATAAATGTGATGCAGAAGACGTGCTTGTGGCTAAGTCTGAGTCAAGCAGGGGAAGAAGCGGATCAGTGAGTAGCGTTTCAGCACTGGTAAATCTCAGTCCAGATCACGTGCAAAAAGGAATGTGGAGTGCTTCTATTGCCACAAAATTGGTCATTACAAGAGCTAGTGCCAAGAATTGAAGCAGCATTTAGAGGAAAAGAAGAAGGGAAAAGTGCCTGTAGAAATTTTCAATTTTGCTAAAGATTCGCCGACAGTGAGGCAAACGGTGAATTACTCTCAATTTTCTCAGATTTTAACTCTCTGTCAAAGTTAGGGATATTATATTCAGGATGCTCATACCAAATGTATCTAATTAGAGAATGGTTTGATTCATATAAGTCTTGCAATTGGGGTACAATTCTAATAGAAAATGACTCAGCATGCCAGGCCATTAGAATGGGTATAGTAAAAATCAGAATGCTTGATGAAAGGATTTTTGGGAATGTCAAACATGTTCTAGGGTCAAAAAAGAATTTGGTTTCTTTGGGAACATTAAATTATTTGGGATATGAGTTTACAACAAAACGTGGAACAATGAAGATCAGTAGAGGATCTTCAATTATCATGAAATGGCAGAAAGTGAATGATCTCTACAGATTGATAGGGGACACGGTAGTAGGTAGAGTTACCACTACCACACGACGGAGTCTAACAAGGACGACACGAGATTCAGACATTTGTGACTTACTCAGGCTGACAAGCAAAGTATGTCACCAAATCAGAAGAAGAGAGCAGCGGTTAAGGTAGAGCTTAATCAGAATAGTTCACTCAAAAAATTGGGTGATGATGGTTCAAGTCAACAGCGGCGGGAACAGTCAAATAGAGAACTTTTATCTTACAAAAAAGCTACATGTAGCATAGGGATAGTTTATGGGCAAGTAGCAGTGTCAGAAATGGTGGAGTTTCAACAAAGGACTAAGAATTTGGAGTTTGAAAGAATATCCAAAGACGAGGAGAATGTTAATTGCAAGAGAGTTAAGTTCAAGTGTGGCTTAGACTTGGTCCAAGTTTATTTAGTTTGATAATCCAGAGAGGGTGGAGCACTCGTATCCGAAAAAAGGGTGCAGGACGAGGCGATTGACAAATTTTCAAGATGGTTCAAAAGTCCGAGCCAAGGTAGAGATTGTTGGATTTTTTGCCTCGAATTTTCCATTTTTCGTAGGATGCTCTCAAGATATTGACCGCTCGAGCGGTCTAGTATCCGCTCGAACGATCCGCCGGGCAATAACAGCTTTTGTGCGGCGGCTTGTTTTTTACCTAAAGGTTTCATATATAAAGGTTTTATGTCTCATAGAAATTCTAGAACATTCAGAACGTCTAATACACAAAGTGAAACTCAATTTTAGAGATCAGATAGTGTAGAGAGATAGTGAGAGGCTTAGTTTGTGCTCTCTGAAAAATCAGTCTTTCGTAATCCCCTTCTTCCCTTACCCAAAGTTTAAGAGAGGCAATAATAAATATTACAGAAGTAACTTCTTCATAGATAATGAATTTTGAGTTTTGCTTTTGTTTTATATATGAATTTTGATACTAACTATAAATTTAAATATAAACTTGCAATGGGATGAACTAACTGTTACAAGAGTTTGACTAAACCAGCTGGCTCCACTGGTTAATGTTCAGCCTCCATGCGTTACATTTTGGTAATATGGAGCTTTCTTACATAAGAAAAACATATATAGATGCACGAGATTGGACAAATATTTAATAACGGTGTTTGTTAGAAATTATGCATTAGCGTTTAATTTATAGTTCACAAACAAAGTTCTAAAAAATTTAAATAGATGTGTTTGTAGTGTTTTGCATGTATTTTATTTTTAAATCGACAAATACAAATTTTATTACTATAAACTATAAGTTTATAACTATAAGCCCGTAACTAACATTTGTAATTTTTACCTAAAGTTACGATTAATTTTTTTAGCAATCGCTAACATATATATTTCATAATATCAATTTTACGAAACACCCTCAATACATCGGGAGCAATGCTTAGTGGCGGATCAAAGAATTGAATACAGTGGGGGCACAATTCTAAGCCAAATAAAAAAACTTACAATGAAACACAACGAGTTATCATATGCACTAACACATACTTTTACCAAAATGTGTAAAAATTATACTTTTGCAAAAATATAAAAGCATATTTTTATGATTAACCATGATGGGTTTTTATTTTTTATTTTTGAGAGTTTTCGATAATAGTATTATTATCAATTTCATCAAAAATATAAAAGCATATTGCTTGTTGTAACTGATCAATTTATATACTATATGTTGAATATTACTAAAAAAAGAAAAAGCTAAACGTACTTGTAAGGGATATGAATTCCATATCGCTCTAATTAGGATGCCTCGACTCATCTTATAAGGTAAGTTTCACCATCAACTCATTAAGAAGTATTTTTTTAAGTGAAAGGTATAAAACTGTGCGTGTCCGTCCCATGGTGCAAACTGAGAAATATCTTAACGTGGACTCTGGTAGAGGAGTGGTCCTCTTTCAGTACTAAATAAAACTTTTAAACAATTATTTTTAATTTTTTTAAAAAAATTTGTTTTTAGCCCAAAAATAGAATAGAAGTTGTGACAAATAGACTGCACATGTTACAATTTTTTTAATATAAAAAAATAAAAGCTATAAACATAAAATTAGAATTTTCATCTAAAAGTGAATCTAATTCTTTTATTAAGACTAGTTGGATGTGTTTCTTATATTCTGTAGATTCATATAATTAGAATTTTATTTACATATATTTTGGTTGAACTGTCGTCATGAATCTATAAGAAGTCTAATATGTGTAGAAGTTTATAGTTATATGAGAGCTAGAACAAATTTAGGGTTTGCCTAAAAATTGGACCTTATAATTCTAATTACTATGTGGAGAGTTAAATCAAATGAATAGAGATGTAGATATAGATGAAAAAGTACCAGGACATGGGGGTAACCCTTGAGTGGGGAAACAAAATTTGTTTTAAGATTCGGGTTATGAATGTTAGGTTTTATGGTATTTTTAGTTTTATAATTATACATTCTACGGTTATAGTAGATTCTCTCTCTCACATGTAGACATAATGCATGATATGCCAAATCACGTAAATTTTTATGTAATTTTCTCTTTTGATATGTGCATAAATCTACTTCCATTTTGTTAGTCTAGACAACCCAAGTAGTGGCGACTCTAGAAATTTTAGTAAGTGGGGTCAGTTACAAAATTAGACCCTCATTTAATATAATGTTTTATTAATTTATTATCATATTTATAAAAAAAGTAAAATATAAATAAGTCATTTTTGTTTGAGATATATGTTTATTTGTTAAATTATTCTGAATATTGGTTGTTTAAAAGAATTTGACATTTTTTTTAAAAAATTTTATACAATAAGAATTTGTTTTTTGTTTGGAGAATAAAATTTTAAATTGACTATTATTTCGTCATTTTGTTCTTCGATGTTGCTCTTGAGATTATTGTCTAAAGACAGAATAAGCTACTTATGCTATTTAGCTTTAGCTAATTTTTATCATAAATCTTAATTACTTATTTAATAATTTATAAACTAATAAACAAATTAACTGAAACTAAACATTTTTTTACTTATTTTGTAGCATAATGACTTCTGAGCTAATCATTATTTAATTACATTGTTTAAAGAAAAATTATTCAATGGTCTTATTTTTTTCACTAGAGTCAATTGAATTTTTTAGCAGGATCAATTATAGATCAATCAAAAAATAAAATATTATAAAAAAATTTTAAAAATTCCAATGGATTCAATTGACCCCACCCAGTAAAGGGTGGCGTTGCCCCTGAACCCAAGAGGGTGGGTGAATTGGGTTTTAAAAATAAATAAACTAATTTAAAAATATTTTTGAAAGCTTTTTAATTTCCCACAAAGATTAAAGCACTAAGTACAGATAAAAATAATACAGTGGAATTAAAGAGGTAAGAGAGAGAGATTTAAACCAAACACAAAAAATTTATAGCGGTTTGGCTTCTTCATAAGCCTACGTCCACTCTCCAAGGTTTTCCTTGAGAATATTCACTATAACCGAATACTTCACAAGTACATTCAAAAACCATTACAGTGCTAAAGAGGTTCACAAACAATTCCTATTTTCTTGAACTCTCTTTAGCTCAGCCTAAAATGTGCAGCACACTTTCTTAAAGGCTACGAAGGTGACTCACCCTTTTCTTTACAATAAATTAGTATGAGAAATTGAGAGTTAATGCTCACTAACACTCCTTACAAAGATTTGGTAATAAATGTACAAGGAGGTGAGCGATTCTAGGGCTTAAAGAGTTATGAGCGTGGGAGAATGTTGGAGAGCTTTTAATGCACTTCATTTTTAATAAAATCAGCAACTCAAAACTCAGAAATTAACTTCTTTTATATCCCTCTGAAGAACCTAACCGTTGGTGGTAAGTGGCGGTATTTAATGCTCTAAAATGTTACTGTTGAACCAGTGCCGTTTTTGAAATCCATTGCAGATGTCGACACAAGTCTTCTTATTGTTGACACATAATAGTCTTGGTTTTGGTTCTTGAACAAAAGTGTCAACTCATGTTCCATGAGATGTTGACTCAAGTTTTAGTCTTTCGGCTTCTACACCTTAGTGTCGACTCAGACTGAATCTGATGTTGACTCATTGAGTTCTTCAGTTCTTTAGGTTGAAGCTTGGTGTCGACTCATATCAGAGTGGTGTCAACTCAAGGCTTCATGTCTTTTGTGATGTCGACTCATGTCCGAGTTAGTATCGACCCAGGCCTTCATGTATTCTTTGATGTCAACTCATGTTGACATTGGTGTCAACCCAACTATAACTGCATCGATCTCTGATCTTTGGTGTCGACACAACTTGAAGTTGGTGTCGACTCAATCTTTTGATTTTTTAAAGGACCGCATAGTGTCGACTCAGTTGTTCATTGGCATCGACACGAGTTAAGTGGTGCCCGAATGGTCACTTGGTGTCAACTCATGTATCATCTAGTGTCAAGATAAGTCTTAGAATGTCCGGATGTTTACTTGGTGTCGACTCATGTGTGCATTGGTGTCGACACAAGTTGAATTTCGTCAAAGGGTGGTGAAGTGTTAACCCATAAACTTTCTAGTGTCGACTCAACGTGCTCTTCGGGCCTTGACTTGGTGTTGACTCAGTTGTAGCTGATCTCGACACAATTTGGATTCCAGTCCATGATCTGAAAGTGTCGACCCAACTGATCATTGATGCTGACTCAACCTATTTTTTTTTGTAGAGCTTCAGATAAAGCGTTAAAGGTGTCGATCATAAGTTTAATGGTGTCGACACAAGAGTTATCAAGCGGGCTCTGCCTATAAGTGTCGACTCAAAAGCTAATTGGCGTCGACCTAAATGTTCTGTTTGAGAACATCAATCGTCAACTCATTTAGCGTGAAGTATCGACTCATAAGCTTGATGGTGTTGACACAACCTTTTTGAAAAATATTTTATTTTCTATCTATTTAAACTTTAATAGAAAATGTTCTTAAATAAAAATCATCAAAATTTATTAAAAAAACTTTTGGGCTAACATGTTTATACTTAGAAATTGATTATTAATAAATTTTAACAAGAACTAGTCTAATTTGTATGTTATAACTGGGTAATGCTTGATTTTAGTGGCTTTCAGTCTGTTCTAAATTTTAGGACAATTTTAATGACGTGAAGTAAATTAATGAGTATGTGTAGCATTTTTACTCTTGAGCAGGTATTTAAGTTATATTTGACTCTTAGAATTGTTTTGTTAGCCCGAGATTTTTTTATTTTGATTTTGATGATTTTCATAATTTATTTTTTAAGAATAAATGGATTTAAAAGAAAAATATTTTATATTTTCAAAATGAAAAGTGTTAACACATTTTGAACATTTGAATTGACACCTTTAGCCAAAAGAAATTACTCAACTCTCAAAAGAATTAAAACACTTAAGTACTCTTAAAAAGAGAATATTTTGTGTTAAACCTAATTAAAAATTAAGTCAAACACTTTTAAGGTAAAAATTACTTGAAGTATATCAAGTGTGTCAACACATTTGAACAAATAGTTTGATACCCTAACAGTTTTATGAAGTTGCTTTCAGGTATCAAATATTAGTGTCGGCACAAATAAATTTTGTGTCAACACAAAATAGCCGAAGCACTCTGGACTCAGAATGAGTCGATACAAATTGAATTTGTGTCGACACAAAAGTGGTTCCTCACTTTTGGTATCCGGAACTTTGAGTCGACACAATTGACAAATGTGTTGACACAAAATAACCGAGGCCACCTGCAGATTTTGGGTATCGACACAAAACAGAAGATGAGTCGACACAAAAGTCCCAAGCCCGCCTAAAGAAATTTGGTGTTGATACCAAAGTCCAAAAGTATCGACACAAATATACCAAGGGTTCTTGCAGAATTTAGTGTCGACACTAAAGAAGAATTGAGCCGACACAAAGTGCTTCCTCCCGGATGCTGAAGTCCAATTGAGTCGACATAAAACTCAAAGGTGTCGACACCGTGGTGTTGGTGAGGAAGATTACAGAATTTGTGTCGACACCTTGGAAGTTCTGTGTCGACCCAATCACTTGAAGATTCCTGCCCTAGACATTTTGTATCGACATCAAAGGCTTTTTTGTCTACACCTACGATGCAGATTCAAATTCGCGGCAGACTTCAATGGCTGGATTTTTGGCATTTTATGTTCTCACCTACCTCCAACGGTCATGAATGCACAAGAGCTTATATAAGAAGTAACTTCTCAGTATTTAATCTCTCTGGAGACTTACAATCACTGTTCTATTGCTTGAATCAATCTCAATATTCTCAAGCTCTCATTTATTACTAAAGCTCTAACTCTTGTTCCTCATTTCTCTTTATCATCTCATTTATTGTAAATTAATTTCTGTAAAGAGAGTGAGTGTTTCTCATTAATTACTTCATTTATTGTATTTAAGGGTGAGTTACACTTTATCCTTTAAGTGAGTGAGTAAATCTCATTAAAGAAGAGTTCAAGAGAGATTAGAATAAAACAGAAAATTATTTTCATAGGATCTTCTTGAAGCTGGTATAAGCTTTTGAATGTGCCCGTAAACATTCGATAGCTCAAGTGAAGTCTTGAAGTTTAAAGGCTTGGAATGTGCCCGTGAAGCGTTCTATATAGTGAAAATATTCAAGAAAAAACTTGAGTAGTAGATGTAGGCTTGGAAGAAACTGAACTACTATAAAATTCTCAGTATCTGATTCTATCTCTCTATCCCTAACCTTTTTAATATTTGCTTGCTATATTAAAAGATTTTCAAAAATATTTTAAAATTTATTTTAATTTTTTAAGACCCAACTCACTCACCCTCTTGGGTTGCCTAGAACTAACATGCTTTATTACATTAAATATAGAACACGTTGATCTATCTTAGAGAGTGATATGCGAGTTAGAGGAATGCTTCACCATTCAATTTATTAGATCTATACTGGAAAGTTGGCAGCGTGCAAAGCCGACCGCTTAGTGCTTGATATGAGTGTATCATTAACTTTGAAATTTAATGAGCTATAACTGCACTTAATACTTATAATGAATAAAAAATATACATATGTTCAATAAATAAACACAACAATTCTCCAACAAAGTTATGGTTCGTACTGAAGAAATTAGAAACTTGGTATAAAAATCGAAAGAAGTACAAAACGAACGAAAACGATAAATGCAACAATAACTCGTTCAACTAGAATGAGGAAAAGAAAAGTTCAAAAACTAAGAAACCATTTGAAACAATATTTTTTTCGATTAATTGGAAAAATAAGAAACAACAAAAGGAAGGCTTGAGCTTCTCAAAAATTTCACCCGCATCATTAGCACCAATAAGAGGTGCAATAAGAGTAGGGGTGTTCAGAAAAATCGAGTGAACCGATAATTCAGACTGGAGCAGATCGGACGGTCAAGTTTGGCTATATTTTCTAACGGTTTAGTTCCGGTTAACATTAATCAAGAACCATTATAAACGGTTCAATTCTTAATTTTCTAAAAAAATTGGGTTTTAAGAGGATGGAACCGGTAACATATTAACCCTAAAACTGAAAACCTTCTCTCTACCTCTCAGCCATTATCCCTAAAACTAAAATCCCTTTCAGTCTCTAATAATAAAAACTATGTCACACCCTCCGAGCCTCCCTTAGTCCCTAAAACTAAAAACTCTTCTCATCCTCTTCTCTTCTCAGTTTAGTCTTCGTCGATCGTTCTGCCACTGTGCCACACATCATTGCACTGCCCTTTGCTCCCCTATTGCACTGCTACACTACCCATTGCCTATCACTATGCTGCCAGTTGCCCGTTGCCTGCCCCTGTGTCGCCTACTAACCGCCATCGCTACTATTTGTTCTGAGTTATCTCTAAGTTCTCCACCGCAAGTATGTATAAATTATTTTTTTCATCAAATCCATATATTTAGTACAAATATATGAAAATTGGGTATATTTATTTTATTTTATTTTCTTAGATACCATTGGGATATGAGGATATTGCATTCAACATTCAACACTTGCATATCAATGATTTTGATTTTTGTTAAACTCTAAATTTTTGGATAAAACAGTAACTAAACCGCAATCGAACTATTTTAATGGACTAGTTACGGCTCGATTCCAATGCATCAATCTGTCGAATTGGTTCTCAATTTTAGGGAACTGGTACCTACAGTTTGATTTACGAATTTCTTTGGAATTAGACCGATCTGATCCTTGTACAACCCTAGATAAGAGGGAGGAAATTCATAGAAATCAGATGGTCGTCTTGGTCAGCGCCTATATTTGTCAAGCCGTCTGCCACTTCGTTACTTTCTCGGCAAATAGTAGTAGTTGTGTTATTTGTGTTTGTCTTCAACTTGGGACAATCCTTGACAAGAGAATTGTACGGGGAGTAGGTCACATCACCATCTTTCACCATTATCATAGCAACTTGGCAGTTCATTTTTAAAATTAGTTGTTTGAGTAAAAAATTATTTTTAACTAAAAAGTTAAATTTTGTTCAAAATAAGTTATTAGCTTTTAAACTAACTTTTTAAAACTTGGTTGTTTGGATAATTTTATTTTTTTACTTTTAATTCAAATTAGATAGTTTTATTTTTCTAAAATAACAATTATATATAATTTCTTGTGGAAGTAAATAAGGTATGAATGAAAAATATTATTGTCTTTTAAAAATGATAAGAGTGTGAATATATATTATAAAAATGAAAAATTTGTGAATAATCCAATTTATAGGCCGTTTTTTGTTTTTCATCAAGAATAAGATATTTTAACGAAGAAAATCCATCCACATAAAAGTTTTAACGCGTAAGGTCCTTTTGGGACAAAAATACTCTATAACAAATAAATTTGTTAGTGCATTTTCAAAACATGTATAAAAAATACAGATAAATTTATCTGTCTTTTATTGAAAGTACATGTAAAGAATATAGATAAATTTATTTATTTTATTGAAATGACATATAAAAAATACAAATAAGTTTATCTGTCTTATTGAATGCACGTATAAAGAACACAGATGAATTTATCTGTACCTTTTTAAAATATGTATGAAGTATACAAATAAATTTATTTGTCTTTTTATTAAAAACACATGTAAAGAATACAGATAAATTTATCTATTTTATTGAAAACACGTATAAAAAATGCAGATAAATTTATCTGTTTGCTTTATTTGTGTTGATATGCAAACAGATAAATTTATCTGTTTGCATATTAAACAAATAAATAGCAAATGAATATCAAACAGATAAATTTATCTATTTGTAATATAAAATAGATAAATTTATCTATTTGCATGGTATTTTTAGAAGAAATCACGCAATTAGATCTTGCACGTTAAAATTTTTTTTTTTTTTAACCTTTGGATAAAAACTCCTTATAAAAATTAGTGTTTAATTTGACTTTTTAATTTTTTGCCAAATAAAATATATTAATTTTTTTTTACGTTTTTAGCTAAAAGTCAAAAAGACTTATTTGCCAATTGTTACCAAACTTTTTATTTTAAATAAAAAACTATTCCAAGCATATGAATGATCCAACTCTTTCTTCAAGTTTTTGGTTTTTGTGCCAAATATTGTATAGATCTTATTCCAGTTCCCATTGATTGCAGTACCATTCTTATACAAATTGGATCA
>JAULJZ010150539.1:0-30698 GCA_032270985.1 Heliamphora pulchella | reverse complement strand
AAGAGATATAGATGCCATACATATCTTAAATGATATATTGTATATATCATTAAAAGGAACAAAAACTAACCCTAATCTTTCCCTAGCCGCCGCCCCCTCTCTCTCTTTTTGGAAAATCATTTTTGCCTTTTGGAGAGAAGTGTGAGAAGAAACCGAAGAAGAGAAAAAGACTTTGATCGGAATCGGTGCCCACACATTGGGATCGTCGTAGTGCGTTTGGGTCATACGTGAGAAGGTTGCAAGGTCATCTTCAACGTATTCGGGATTTATTGAAGCTTTTTGACAAGTTTCGTAAAGGTATAATGTTATTAAGATTAATATTGTTCTCGGTTTTCGTAAAAAATGCATACGTCATTTTTTACGATCACGACGTCGGTTCAAAAAATTTTCTGCTCCAATAGTTTTGGGTGAGTATTTTGAGCTTGGATTAGGTTTTAAGGGATGTTCGGTCAAGAACATGTGAAAAGTGTGTGAAGAAAGTGACACACCTTTACTAATTTGGTAACAACTCTTCGTGCAAGATGAATTCTGGTATGAGGTTTGAACCATTAGAAAGTAGATTTTTGGGGCTTCAGTTTGAGCAGAAGAATGACCCTATTCGGAGTTCGGACGAAAGAGATATGCTCGTTTGAAGTTGGGACAGTAGTGTAGCAGAATGGGAAACCACTCGATCGGTCAAAAGACCGCTCGAGCGATCTGTTCGGGTAGACTGCTTTAAAGGGCAACGGATTGCTTAGGTTTTGTGCATAGCTTGTCTTGTAAGCTTCTTTTTCTCTCTCCTCATATCCTAGACCAAAATCTCTACCTTCTCTCTAGGTTTTGGGTGTGCTCGGGCTCAGATCTTGGTGATTAGAGGGTAGATCTTTGATGTACTCGCCGTGGGCTTCACATCCATTCAAACGGAATCGTGTTTCGACGAGTTTGGTTTTTGGTCGGTTGGTAAAGCTTTGAGTTTGTGACTCTATAGGGTAGGATTCTAAACTCTCATGTCTTATAAGGGTGCTACGTGGAATATTATGTGTTTTTACCGTTTTAAAATGCATGAAAAGTTAATTTATGTGTTTAAACCATGTTTGGTTGGACAAAAAAATTTTTTAAAGTGATTTTATGTTTTATTTCTATGACGATGGACGTGTGTACGTTCGTGGTTTTCAAAAAGGTGAGTTTTGAAAATCGAAAGGATTTATGCACGTATTTTGCGAAAATTGAGTTTTTGGAGGTTTAGAGCTAGTTTTCGGGGTTGAGTTTCGTTTTATTGATTGTTGGTCTCCTAGGTTAGTGGATGACGAGTTGTATGGAATGTGATGTCATTATATAAAATGAGTTGTTTGCACATATTTTTGTGCGTTAAAACTCTGATTTTAAAGATGCATAATGTGGGGCGAATATTGGTTTTACGGTAAAAACACGAGAAGATGCATAATGAGGGGCTGATATTGGTCCTACGGTGAAAACCCGTGGAGATGCATGTGTTGTGTGTATTGCGTGGGTTGTGTATGCTGCATTCACTAACTCTGGTTAACGATGGACGAAAATTGATCCGGTACATATTAACTTTGGTTAACAATGCATAAGTTGGGGCTGCGGTCCTTTGGTGAAAGCCTGAGAAGGTGCATGTATTGCGTGTGAACCATTGTAATTATGTCGAACTATTTATAGGGCTCGTGAGAGTCGATACATACATGTGTTGCATGTGGGGCTCATGAGAGTCGATGTTTACATGTGAAGCATTGTAGTATATCTATCTATATATATATCAAACTATTTTCGGGACTCGTGTGAGTCGAAATAATCATATTATTCTGCTAGCATACTTTGCTTTTATTTAATGATTAGTCTGCTTTCTATTGGGTTTCGGCTCATGGTGTGGGATTTGAAAACCTTTTTCAGGTGCGTATGATTAGTAGGTTGATTTGGAGGAGCCGGAGGGGCAAAAGATCTTTTAATCTTCCTTTTACTTCTTTTTGAATTATGTAATGATTTACATGTTTAAGGTTTTGGATTTAGGTATTGTAAGCCTGGTGGCAGGTATATTTAATGTATGTATATCCTTTTTTCTCTAGAGAGCGAGACCTCGGGTTAGGTGTTATTTTCCGCTTTGGTGTGGTTTTATGCTTTCAAAAAAAATTTATGCCTCGGGGGAGGATTTTGGAAAACTCTTTTTGGTGGATTTTTCTTGGCTTGGTGTGCCTTATGAGGTTTTACAAATGTTGGAAAATGTTTAAGGGTTGGGAAGGAAAAAGTTTGTGTTCTAAAGGTTGGTCTAGAGCCAGACCACCCGACGCACCGTTCGAGCGGTCTGTCGAGCGGTCTCGACAAACATTCTATTTTTTGGTGTTTTATCGAAAAATCCATTATCCTTGTGAAGACTACTCGAGCGGTCATTGAACCGATCGAGCGGTCTGGAATAATTTCAAAAAATTTTATTTTCTTATTTTAAAAGCTTGGCTCTTGGAGACCGTGACATTAACCTTTGGGCTGCTCTTTTTTATTAAATAAACCATCGGTAGTGCGTCTTTCAAAGGTTTTATTTTTCTATGGTGTTTCAATTGTTGACCCGGTGTGTACAGGTGGTTTGGGTGGATTGTGATACGCCAAAACGGTGATTCTTAGGCTGACCTTGTGGCCTAGGGTTTGGGCCGTGACAATTTAGTATTAGAGCTCTGGGTTGGAATACCTAAAAGCCATGGGAGGAGGGTGCATCACCTTGTATGGACTGCTGTGTGTTCTTGGTTGCATGTGTTTAAGTGTTTTTATAACATGAGTCTAATAGTTTGTTGAGTATGAGAATGTTGTGAATATGCAAGCATGGGGGTTGAACGTTAGGATTGATGGGTCGTTTGGATTAACATGCTTGGAAGACAAGTTAGAAATGCATTTGGCCGACATATTTTCTAGCAAGTAATCTAAGTAGGTTATCCAAATTGACGCGTTACTCTTGTCAGTTCTCCTCGATATGTGTGATGTGCTTGTACGATCGTTTATGGTTACGTGTTAGCATGATTATGTGGTACGTGTTAGAAATAACATGATGGGTCAACCTGAGGTTGTTGTGTTCTATATTTCTTTTATATATGAACTGCATATCTTGAAGAGGGTGAGGACGTGGTTTGGGTCTTGGATGTGTGATTCAGTTGCTGTTGGTTGCTGAGAGGTAAGGTTATGGGTTGAGTGTCGATTGCTTGATGTGTTGTGGAACTCGTTGGTAAGTTGCGATTAGCCGCATGAAGTTGGCCTTGGTTGGTAAACTATTGAGTGTTTGTGTGAGCAGAGTTTTGTTCGAGTATAGTTGGAGCATGGTTAGTGGCTTGGTTTTGGTAGATGGCTCCTCTTGAAAGTATGTCACTGGAAGTTAAAGTTGTGTTATGGATGGTCTTGTGAGTTCAGGTTTGTGTTCTGGTGGGGCTTTGACCTACCCAGAGTTCTTAGAGTCGAGGAGTGGTCATCAACTGTGGTAAGTGTGGTGTTTGGGTGTAATCATTTGTTCGGATGGTAATCCCAAGAATGTGATAAGGTATGAGTCAGGGAGGATTCAATGTTTGTGAAGCCTTGGTTGGTATGGCCTGTTGGGACTAACGTGATTGTTTGGTTTAGAATGAAAGGGACGTGATGAGTTCTATATAAGAAGAGATTGCTAAGTGTAAGAGGCAAATCTTGGTTGGTTACTTGACGGATAAGTCTTGGGCTTGAGTATTCTGTGGATTCAAGGGATCGATGTATGTCCCATGGGGTTGGGTTTGATGTCGGATGACGGTGATCATGTTTGATTTGAGGTTAATCTCTTTGCCTCAGTGATTTGATGGCAGGACGTTGAGTTGTGTTGTGATGTGCGGTTACACGAGAGATATTAGTGGGTTTGTATAGGTTAGTGCATACCTATGAGATGTTCTGTCTGCGTGGCGTATTTAGCCTAAGTGACTCGTTGGGGACAGGTGACTGTGTTAATTTAGTGGTTGTGATGCCTGGTTGGTTTTTAGTTGTGTGGAATCTTGTTTTGGACAATGGTGTGACACCTAGTGTTTCTCTAGGGTGAGAATTTTGACTCGTGACGGAAGATCGAATAGAGGATGGCGGTTTAGATGAATTGCGTTCTTTGGTATTCCAAGTGAGCTGAATGAGTTTTTCTATAGAATCGAGTGTTTGTGTTGTTGCTCGTGTATGAGCGTCTTATCAGCTTTAGGGACGGCATTGTTAGCATCGGCAGGATAGTGATGTGGTATCAAAGTGGGTGGTCATTAGGTGATCGTCAGAACTTGAGTAAGATTTATGTGTGAAACATGTGACTTCGTGTGACAGGTGTTGGGGTTCGACGCCGTGTGCTTAGACTAGCGAAGATAGTCCTCGGTGTGCATTGTGAGGTACGATTAATCCCGTATGTGACAGTGCGAACGAGGGTGGTAGTCTCAATGTCCTAAAGTAGAGTGTGTTTGGGACCAAGTTCCACGGTGGGCTGGTATCGTGTTATGCGTTTATCACGAGAGCGAATTGTGTTTGGTGAGAGTTATGTTTTGAGGTGCTCGTAGTAATCTTGATCCAATGTTTTGTGGATGATAGTGGTGTCAGTGGCACTGTACACACGCGGGCAATGTATATGGACGTTTAGTTTGTAAAGATGTGTTTACTTTGGGTGAGGACAGTCTTGGGGTTTCAGTTGCAGGGTCTTTTTGCTATTGTGTGATGTTACTGGGTTTATATCAAAGGTTACTGATGGTTGCTGGGGCGGCGTTTGGCTTGCGGTTCAGTATTGAATTTTGAGGACGAAATTCCTTTAAGAGGGAGAGTTGTGAGACCCCGACCCGTTTTAATTTTAAAATGATTAAGTGTTGATGGGAGAAAGAATTAAAAATTGATCTAGGTGACGTTTTGGGTGAGTATTTTGAGTTTGGATGAGGTTTTAATGGATGTTCGGACAGGAACATGTGAAAAGAGATTGTGAAGGAAAGTGACACACCTTTACTAATTTTATCACAACTCTTTGTGCAAGATGAATTTTGGTATGAGGTTTGAACCATTGGAAACTAGACTTCAGGGGCTTCAGTTTGAGCATAAGAATTACCCTATTCGGAGTTTGGACGAAAGCGATATGCTCGTTTGAAGTTAGGACAGTAGTGCAACAGAATGGGGAACCGCTCAATCGATCAAAAAACCGCTCCTGCGGTTTGTTTGGGCAGACTTCTTTAAAGGGCCACGAATTGCTTGGAATTTGTGCATAGCTTGTCTTGTAAGCTTTTTTTCTCTCACCTCAAACCCTAGACCAAAAGCTCAGCTTTCTCTCTAGATTTTGGGTGTGTTCGGGCTCAAATCTTGATGATTAGAGGGTGGATCTTTGATGTACTCGCTGTGAGCGTTACATCCATCCGAACGAAATCGTGTTTCGGTGACTTTGGTTTTTCATCGGTTGGTAAAGTTTTGAGTTTGTGACTCTATGAGGTATGATTCTAGACTCTCATGTTTTAAAAGGGTGCTACGTGGAATATTATGTGTTTTTACTTTTTAAAATGTATAAAAAGTTGATTTATGTGTTTAACCCATGTTTGGTTGGACGAAAAGATTTTTTTAAGTGTTTTTATGTTTTATTTCTATGATGATGGACGTGTGTACGTTCGTGGTTTTTAAAAAGGCAAGTTTTGAAAATCAGAAGGATTTATGTAAGTATTTTGCGAAAACTAAGTTTTTCGAGGTTTGGAGCTAATTTTCGGGGTTTATTTTCGTTTTATTGATTGTTGGTCTCCTAGGTTGGTGGATGACGAGTTGTGTAGCATGTGATGTCATTATATGAAACGAGATGTTTTTACATGTTTTTGTGCGTTAAAACTCTAGTTTTAAAGATGCATAATGAGGGGCGAATATTAGTTATATGGTGAAAACCCGTGAAGATGCATAATGAGGGGGGAATATTGGTCCTACGGTGAAAACCCGTGAAGATGCATGTGTTACGTGTGTTGTGTGGGTTGCGTGTGTTGCATTCACTAACTCTGATTAACGATGGGCGGAAAGTGGTCTGGTACATGTTAACTCTGGTGAACAATGCATTAGTTGGGGCTACGGTCCTTCGGTGAAGCCTGAAAAGGTGCATGTATTGCGTGTGAACCATTGCAATTATGTCGAACTGTTTATGGGACTCGTGAGAGTCGATACATACATGTGTTGCATATGGGGCTCATGAGAGTTGATGTTTGCATGTGAAGCATATTGTAGTGTATATATATATCAAACTATTTTTGGGGCTCGCATGAGTCGAAATAATCACATTATTTTGTTAGCATGCTTTGCTTTTATTTAGTGATTAGTCTGCTTTTAATTGGGCTTCGGTTTATAGTGTGGGATTTGAAAACTTTTTTCAGGTGTATATGATTAGCAGGTTGATTTGGAGGAGCCGGAGGGGTGGAAGATCTTTTAGTCTTCCTTTTACTTCTTTTTGGATTATGTAATGATTTACATGTTTAAGGTTTTGGATTTATGTATTGTAAGCCCGGTGGCAGGTATATTTAATGTATGTATGTCCTTTTTTCTTGAAAGAGAGACCTCGGGTTAGGTGTTATTTTCCACTTCGGTGTGATTTTATCCTTTCAAAAAATGTTTATGCCTCGAGGGGGGATTTTGGGAAACTCATTTTGGTGGATTTTCCTTGGCTTGCTGTGCCTTGTGAGGTTTTATAAATGTTGAAAAATGTTTAATGGTTGGGAAGGAAAAAGTTTGTGTTCTAAAAGTTCATCCGGAGCCTGACCGCCTGATGCACTGCTCTGGCGGTCTGTTGAGCGGTCTCTGTAAACATTATATTTTTTGGTGTTTTATCGAAAAATCTAGTGTCCTTGTAAGGACTGATCGAGCGGTTGTTGGACCGATCGAGCGGTCTGGGATAATTTTAGAAAATTTTGTTTTCTTATTTTAAAAGCTTGGCTCTCGGAGACCGTGACCTTGGCCTTTGGGCTACTCTTTTGTATTAAATAAACCTTCGGTAGTGCGTCTTTCTAAGGTTTTGGTTTTCTATGGTGTTTCGGTTGTGGACCCATTGTGTATGGGCAGTTTTGGTGGATTGTGATATCCCAAAACGGTGATTCTTGGGCTGACCTTGTGGCCAGGGGTTTAGGGTGTGACAACACAGATTTGACCAAGATTACATCGAAAAACACCCTTGCAAATCTTTTGACAAGAGTTTACCAGTTAAAACTTTTAACAGTCATGTAGAAGGCATGTGGGTCAAATTTATGATAACATAGCTTTGAGTATAAGTGGGAGATTGTTAGGGTTGTATATTAATAACCATACATTGAATTTTGGCATTTGTTTTTATTTATTAATAAAGACTATTTTTTATTTTAATGAGAATCTTTATGAGTAATGTATGCATTTTATTATTTATTTAATGTTGTGCATGTGTGTCTTTTATTTTACATAGTAGTTAATTTAGTTTGTAGAGTTCAGCTTACACACGGATGACCAAATTATCGGTTCTTGTAGAATATAAGTTATTGGTTCACAGTCTCAAACGAAATTGGACACATCATTGGTAAGACTGTGGCACAGTATTTGAGTAGATTTATCTTGATTATGGAGAACAGTAATTGTTTCGACAATTGTTTCGACTCATTATGTTAGTACATTTTATGTGTATTGAACAGGACCGCGTTGGGATAATTAATTTTATACTGACTATATAAATTAATTTACACCCCATGATTATTATAAGTAGTTATGCTCTTAGTCTCGAAATAATTACTAAACTCGTATATTTAATGTTCGTTCTTTTGATTTATTAAAAGGTACGATCTTTTACGGGTCTATAATCCCTGTGAGTTGGATAATGACATTACGTATATAGTATATATTAATTATTAATGAAATTCACGTCCTGGCAAGAGATTGATGATATCCCTATAAGGAAGCTTATAAGTTTTTATCGTGCCATATCCTCTAGGTGAATTTTATAATCTGGCATATCAAATAAGTTAAGCAAAAAATCTTAAAGAATTATTAAAGGATCGATTAAATATAATTGTCAGTAATTTAATTTAATCGATGGGTATCTGTAATCTTAATATGGAGAGAATAATATGCATTTAATAACAAGAGCTCGAACAATTGATTTTGAGAATAAGGCCGGGAGTGCAATTATAATTTTTTAGTGAGATGATTTGTAATTTATGTTTTTAGGAAATTGCTTCTGGGTTGAAGTGAATTTTCCTAATTACATTAGAAGCCCATATTTTATTTCCTCCTTAGGTCCCTACTATAGCCTATTTATATGTCGTTATAACCTAGACCACCAAATAGAATATTTATTCCGTCTCCTAGGTTTTTCATGTTTTTATGAGAGACAAAAAAAGGAGAGGTAGCCATACAAGGATAGGAACAAAAATGATCATAGCCCACACTCTGTTCTTGTTTCGATGTATAAGAATACATTAGAAGATCCAAGTGGAGAAGAGATTGTCGATTATCTTGCCGTGTTGTTCTTCAAACTCAAGTTCAAAGTGCAAAAACGTGATCAAACCAGTGGGATCAAGTAGGTATCACCCCTAATCTTCCTTGTGGGTGTACCGGGTTTCTGTTTTAGGGTTTGGGTATGGTTTATGTTCATCCTGTACGGATTCTATCTGGACAGTTTCCCGTTTGTTCAGATGGAACGACGCAATATCATTTTCTTATTGTATGTTATTCGCCCCACACCACGTTTGATTCAATTCGTATGCACCATCTTAATTTCTTGGGACTTTAGTCCCTTCACATTTTTCATTCAATTATTATATTTGCCATGATTTAATTGACATTCACGATATGCAAGGTGTAAATCATACTATGCTATTGTCATTATGTTGTGCACTCTATATGGAACCCATGTTGGTTTTGTTTGAGGAGGAAAGACAGGGTTTTTGAGTTTCTTCTGGCTCTTGCAGCTCATGGCGTTTTATACAAGGTGATAGAGAAGAGTTCATCGAGGAAGGGAACTTTCAAAACAGCTAGAGTTCAATTTTGGTTAAAGATGAAGTAACTCATTTATCTTTCTTTTGTTACTCCTAGAGAGTGTGTAATAGATATTTTCTTTTGCTGGCATATATTAAAACTCTTGAACAAAATATGGAATGAGAGAAAGAAAGGTACTGTCTCCAAGCAACCTCTGTGGTGCATATGAGAAAAGACGAATGATTAACTCAGAAAGAAACACTGTAAGTGTCATAAACCGATTTCTCTAGAAGATTTACTTTTTTCATTAGCCAGATCTGGTAAAAAATAGAAAAGAAAATATTAGAAGTAAAATTTGAGAGAAATCAGCCAAAGGAGATAAGTGCATAAAAATAAGAGTCGGAGTGCAAAAATGAGAGGAGTGGTAAAATTCGAGAAAATCAGCAAAATAAAAGATGAGTGAAAAAAAGAATAAGGAGATAACAAACAAAAAGGTGTATATAGAGAGCATAGCGGCGTTGTAGTTGTAGGCCAAGATCGGCAAGAGGGCTAGTAGAACGGAATCAATCTACTATCTGAAAAATGTCAAGAAGAGCATCATAGGTAACAAGACAAGCCTCCCTATGAGTAAGTCGCAAAGACACATGCCCTGCTTTCTAAGGGAGAAAAAGGGAGATGGCACCACTACAAGCTTTCGAGCGGAAAGATCTAAGATTATAGCAAACTCCTCTACCGTTGGGCATAGTTCCTTGTGACCAAAGCAGAAGATGTCAACCTACGAGTCCCAAAACCGAACGACTGGTCTTAGTAGTGGTTCGTTGATCCTCACTACCCTAAAAGAAAACAGGGTGTTAATGCCGAAGTTAACTAAGTTTTGCCAAAATGTGGAATCTTAATGCCAAGAACTTGTACCGGTAGAATCTGCACAGCTTTATTCTTGAAGACAAGTTATGAAACTGGTTCAGTTTACCCGCATATTTATAGGGTTACAGTAGGAATCTGTGGTGTAATTATGACTAAGACTTCTACTGGAACACATACAACTATCAGCGGTTTTCGCAATTTAAGCAAATCTCAAAGTGGAATCTGTAATTATGAAAACCTTGCAGTAGTTTCTTCAATTTCTATAAAATACTGAATTATAGTTAACATCACTAAAGAACTATAATTGCACTCTAAGCCATAATCTCAAGACCTTCTTGTATTGAGCTCCTGCTATTAAATGCTTAACATTTCTCTTCACGTTATGATTCTCGATACCCGCCAATAAAATTTAATTACTGACAATTTAATTTAATTGGCATCTTGAAATTCCTTCAGTCCATCCGCTTAACTTATTTGACCGCCGAATAATCAAATTTACTTGTAGAGTTTGGTCTAGTTAAAACTTATGAGTTTCCTTAAGGGGTATCGTCAATCCCAACTTTTTGAGACGCGGATTCTATCAATAATTAATATTCACTATATAAATAGTATCGTTATCCAACTAACCGAGAATATAGACTCATATAAGATCGCGCTCTCTAATGAATTAAAATAACAAATATTAAATATACGCAAATTAATAATTATTTCAAGATTAAGAGTATAAGCATTATTTATAATAATCTTGGGATGCGAATTAATTTATATAGTCAGTATAAAATTAATTATCCCAATGTGTCAAGAATGTTTTTTTACATTAATTATTGGGAATCAAGTCGGTACATTCAATCAATATAGCAACATGTTTTGTTTTGGTTTCTCATGTTTTGGAAACCAAATACACTAAACCCATTTATGAGTTTTAAATTTCAACTGATACATTTCCACAATTTTTACAATTCATGCATCCATGCAACTGATTCATTTATTGTGTATTTAGTACTAACATTACTTTTCTACTATTGAATCATTTTTTTCGTGATTATTTGTCATTGTATCAAATGAAGGAATTGTAGAGTTTTAGAACCACATTTTCATTGTCACTTAAGATTCCCAACATCCGGAAATAACCTGAAGAAAGGAACTCAATAACAAGAAGGTTGGATCCTAAAGATCTTTCATTATATGATCCAACCTATTACCAAATCAAAGACACTTGAATGGACTGCATAGTGTGTTCTCTAATGTGAGAAACACGAATTTAGTAACAGAAGTAAGAATTTGAAAACAAAATATAGGGGCTATTACATTCTTTCATTATACTGAGGAAGTTAACAACTGAACAAGGAAGAAAAAACTAATGAGCAACCCAAACACACAAGACAGTGACAGCGCAAGAAATGCATCAAGCGCAAACTAGTTTTGACAAAGCAACCCCACAACAGCAAATACACAACATACTCTCCCGTGATAATCCAAAATAATGGAGCCATCAGCAATGACAGCAAATAGTTGTACAACACAAAACACCAAGTATCCAATCTAAGATTCAAAACCATGTGTTTGATATAAACCATTTGAGTCGTAATAGTGTTCAACTAAGGAAGTATTGTTCATAAGCAAATAGCAGCAAATACCACTTGTAAGGCAGCAAATCTCGGCAAATACCATTTTCCATGCTACCAAGCAAATAACAACCAAAACCATCAAAAAATTACCAACATCAGCCAATAGCCTAAAAAACCAGCAGCAACTACAGCTAGCCCATCAAAACACCAAAAGCAGCCAACACACAAGCATAACCCAGCAATAACTAGGAAAACTCAACAACACACGAGCACCAAGCAGCTACCGAAAAGCTACCCCAAAACCAAAATCCCATCAATGCCCAAAAAGCCAGCAGTAGCTGCAAGGCTATAAGTAATCATCCTTCCCTGTAAAAGCAACAAGTACTCATAACTAATAAATTAAAGCAGACCATCAATAAGGAAACTAGTTTTATGAAACCAATACATTCATACAACACCTTGTTCAATAAATGTAGTATTTGGGAATGTATCATTAGAGAAATACATTAAGCAGTAGGTTTTTTGAATGTATCAGCAACAAGGCTAGAAGTAATGTGTCATTTGAGAAGAACTGCAAGCAAGGCTAGAAGGAATGTATCATTTGATTAAGACTACAAGCTAGTTATATGATTGTATCAGTTGAGAAATAACCCATTACAAACCATTACAATCCATCACAATACATTCTTTTTTATAGTCACTACAATCTTAAGAGTTACACATTTCAAAAGAAAAAACCAAAAAAAAAGCTTAGTCTAGCCAATGTCGCAACAAACTTTGTACATATCTTCAAGCACCACCTGGCTTAACAGTCCTTCCGATATCATTGAGGAAATTGTGGAGCATCTCGATCCTAAAGCCAACGCAGTTATTGTGTCCTAAATAACAGTTAATGTTCTCATTATGCACATGTTGCTTCATAATGTAGCAAACGATAATACCACAGTCAAGTCAGAGAGATTAAATCGGTTATCAATTAGTAATGTCGCCTCATATAAATAAAATAGAAATCATTTATTTAATATTAGGGTTGATCACTTATGTTCCAGGTTCTTGTCGTGGCGTCTCCTTCACAGATTCTATCTTTATAGCAATGTCATGTGTCGTGACAAGGCCATCGGATCTATCCTTGTAATATTGATTCACATACGTTTTCTATTTACGAAAAAATTCAGATACTTTAACACATTTAGTAATGTTATCATACATTGTTTCCCACTTCTGAAAGCAAGTTTGTGACAATATATTTATTTAAATTGCGTAATTGAGTACTTAATATGTAAAGTATTGCAAATATGTGTACCACTTTGTTAGCAACATAGCAATGTTTCTCCCTTCCTAATCATGGAAGTAAGGAGTTGTAGTGCCTCCATGTACCCTCTTCTGTATCTATAGTCAGTAACGTCTAGTGATTTGCATGGTAGATCGGGAAAATTAGATATTTGTATTAGCCTCCTTTCTTGAGGTATTTGTCAATACACCTCTCTTTTGCCTCAATATCGTTGCTGATGAACATTGACTGTACATTCATATAACATTACATCAATACATCAACGTATACAAATATATCCAACAAAATAAAGTTTACGCATTTTCATTATCACTACATACCATGCACAAACTGGTGAAGATGAATGATCTCTCTTTTGTCTTTGATTCGCGTTCTTGCCAAAGCATCAAGTACTTCCCATATGCATCAATTAGCTGAAAGACACGGATACGTGGCTGTAAACCTCAACAATGCACTTATCTAATGAAGAAAGCTACTGTTTTATGCATTTTAGGACATGAAGCATATGATGGCATTGATGATAAATGTTGAGCATTGTAAGTGATACACATGAAACTTTCATAAATCAAATGATACATTACTATATATTGCCTACTGAATTGTGAATTCAATTTGAACTTTTAAATTTTCCATTGTCAATGCATGTGTTTTCAGTCATACGTTTGTGATGCAATTTAATCGCATTACTAAATGTATCGGTTATCATTTTATATATGCACATGTCAACCAATCACTTACATTGCTCGACTTGTCCTTTTCAAATAAAAGGCTGCATACATCTTCAATGAATACGCAGCTGTTATTCACATTTGAAGGCTAAACCATTTCACTAACACACAAAGATCAAAATGTTATTAAGACATAATACAAAATCATCTAGTTACATTTTTTTTTGGAATATACAGTGATACATTCTTCATTGGAGATTTAGCATACCTGGTTGTTGAAACTGCCCATAAATTTTCCAATCGTTGTTTATCTATTTCATCCATTCCACTATACACAAGATTGCTTTTGCTAAGTAGCGGTAGTTTCACTTCATGAGGTTCCTTGTGTAGCTTATCAGCTCCAACATCAACAGCATGTTCTGTACTAGCCACAATCTTTTTCCTTTTTTTCCTTGGCATCATACACAAAGTCTAACTTCACTACTTCTTTCCTTTCTTTACCTTTGACTCTCTTAACCATTGAATTTGGTGTAATGTCCTTTTCAAGTGATCGGTGTACTGCTTTTTGTGTGATTTCGTGAACTGCATATTCTTCCAAAGCAGCATCCATCTCCGCACTAGAAACCTCTAGCTCTGAGATTCTTGCTTTCAAGGAGGCTATCTCTCCATCCCTTTTTTTAATGATGTCTGTCAGTAATGTGTTTCACTTGTTTAGACTATCAACTATTGTATCAGTCGCTCACATTCTTCCTCTAGTTTTTTCTTGTCATTCTTTAACAAGTTTATATCATCTCGATCTTCCTCACATCCACCTAAGATGTCATCCATCCCTACAACTTGTTCCATGCGCAATCCTTCACTTTTGAAGTTGATGTTGGAAGCAGGTGCCTTAATCTTAGTTAACTTCAATTCATTCTTAAGGACTAGTTGGCACAAATCATCCAACATCCCTATGTCTTCATCTATCGCTTCCTCATCGCCTAGTTGTGCCTTGTTTATCTTGTTATTTTAACAATATAAAATTAGAGTAGTATAATACAAAGCACAACTAGAGTACTCTTTTATTATACACCAAGTAGATGCATGAGCCAACACGAGAACTTTGAGCGATCATGTCACTAGTGTGTAATAATGCAACTTCTAAATGTATCAATTTGTAAAATGAAAATACATAAAAGCAAACATGTTTACGTAACTTGCGTTTTTCTCATCGGCTACATCCCCCTGATGCTATTGTCCATGATTTCTTTGTCTCCATCAATATTGTACCAATTTCTTTCTTCAAGAGTTGTAGTAAGTTCATCACCATTGACCTGTAGCAACGCAACATTAAGCATCTATTTGTGATTTTATCATTATAGAAACTTTAGCATTCAAAAGTGATGCATTTATTAGCAAGACTTCGCAACTGATAAATTTGTGAACTGGTATGATTTGCTGATACATTCACCATTGATACGTTTATCATCTGATATGAAGCGCACGAAGGCACACATATGATCTATTGTTAAGTTTAACTGATCACTTGATTTTTTAATGTGATATCTTATGAATTCATTAACCAGTAGAACTTTTAGAAATGGTCCATTAATCAGTTGATAGGTAATTACAAAAACCTCAGCGTCCTTCAAAGAGTTTGGACACCTACTAGTCATCTCTTTATGCAACTTTAGAAGTTCCCAGCACAAAAATTTGGGAGTGCTAATCGCTGGGTCTGACTGGATAATCAAGGTATGCTCGCAAAACCGAAATTGCATAAATAAAAAAATTTAGTATGCAAACATTGAATAACAATAAACTTAAATTTACTATGATTTACTGGACATGCTTTCGAGTAGTAGAATAACACAACCAGGATGACGGTAATATTTCTCCATTGAAGTTATCAATGCCTTCCTAATTGGTGAAGCCCAACATAATGTGCCATTCTGTTCAAATCTTCCATGTAGAGTAGGAACGCCCACTCAATTGTATGCCTCGTGGTTGAAAAAAATAGATTTAGGAAAACAAATAGACAGATTAGCCTTGCCACATCTTCAACATCGTCCTCTCTCTTTCCCTTAATTATAGTATCTATCAGTTGCTTCATGTCGGGACTCGACAATCTTGTTGATTTCACAGACCTCTGAAATAATCCAATCTCACCTTTGACCCAATTTTGAATTTATCTAATTAGACATCAAACACTTGGATTATGGGCACGACATCATCATCAAACATCTTGAATCTTGAAAAATCTAGACTGTCTTGCCTAAGTGCTTCCAAAAGAGCCAAAAACAACATTTTTTTAAGGGAATTTAGGTGCTCATTTCTTAACTGAATGCTTCTGAGCATTCGGATTACTGATGTTATGCTTCTGAGCATTCGGATTACTGATTTTAAGGGCATTTTGATGTTGACGATGATCCCGCTCTTTTTTTTTTTATTCCAGAGTTTTAACTGCCTTTCCATTTTTAGCTATTCCTAAAATGAAAAAACAAAACACTAGTCATTAGTAACACACGAATATACATTTATCAGTTGATAAATGACACTAATTCAAAAAAAACCACCAAAACTACAAACCATGAATGACACTAATACTAGAAAAAGTTTATTCATAATCATTCTCCTAGTGTTACATTCCCCGCAACATTTTACAGGATGCAATTTCCAAAAAACACAGAACAAACTTAGTGATAGATTCACGACCAATAAAATTATCAACAGATATCACTATAAACTAATATCATTACAAAGCATAAAATTTTAGTTCCCCTGGTCATTCATCTAACATTTTGTGATAACTTTTGAATGATAAACAAATAGGCAAATATGCCTTTTAATGCGACATATACTGTATTTCTTTTCAATATCACATCCCACGCACATTATTGTTTTACACAAAAGTCAAGTAGATGAATGTCATATCACTAGAAACATTCCATCATTTAAAGCATAGTTACAGCATTTATCAACTGATAAATAATGGCAATGTTAGACACCATTCATTCCCCAAAAAACACTTAACACACACTAGCTCATTGATACCTGAATACCAACTGATGCATTTATCTCTTTCGAAGCCATATCGAATGAGAAACAAATCGACAATGATGCATTTCACTCCCACCAACACACTAGTGCATTTACATAGAACTTGTCACTAACCTTATCATTTTACACAAAGGTGATGTAGATGAATGCCTTAGCACTAAAAAGAGTATATCACTTACCTCACATACCCATGAAAAGCAAATGATACATTTATGACTTGCTATCCTCTGCTACTGTTGACATGATTCACTCAGAAAAACAAAAAGGCCTAAACTGACTCGTGGTGATATTAGATTATCAAGTGATACATTTTTCCCTTGGTGTTCACTACAACAAAAAACACAATGACCAATAGTCACCTAAAGTGATACATGATGACAAAGTGATACATTTATCACTTGGAATTCCCATTGCAGAAAGGTGATTGAATATAGAGAAATTTTAGGAACAGTTCTTTTATCATTGAATAACAAGTGATACATTTATACAAAACATATTTAAATCAAATGATACTTTTAGGAACAGTCCGTATAACAACAAGTGATACATTTATACAGAACATATTTAAATCAACTAATACTTTTATAGAGTGCGTGCGATACACTCGAGAATTGAGCAGATACAAATTTTAAGCAACTGGTAATAATACTCTGTGGTACATTCCCAAAACCACATGAGTAGGACAATACAAGTCCGTATGAATGTATCATTTGAGAAGATTGAATTTTTCGAAATACAATAATACACTTATAAGTTTCTAACCCGAAAAGGGATGCTGATCAACCACTTAGACAGCTATATATGTAGATAAATGTATACATTGCGCAATTCCAAACACGGAAAGAAAATTGACCGTTCACTTAAGAATTGATATAGACCAAAATATGTGGATATATAAAGTCAACAATCCCTAGAAACCATATTCACATAGCCACTACTCAGTCAAATGCAGAAAATCACCAATGAAGAACTGATACAATAACCCACATATACGAAACGCTTGTGAATGGAGCCCTAAAAATGATCTAAACTGATAATCGATTACTATAATATTGATAGATGGTACCTTCAAACTTTGCGCCGTCGTGTACGTTCGAGCTTCGTAATCTTATCCATCGATAAAGCGCAAATGAATTAGGGTTTGCTTTTGGAGCCTATCAACGAGGACAAGTGTGCATTTTGTGGTCTGATATGGACCGAGATTTTCTCCATTCTTAATTTCATTTCTATTTCAAACTCGAGATTTTCGGCTCATAGAATCAAATTTTTCAAAGGCGCAAATACATAACGTTGAGGCAATTTGGTCAGCCACTGATCGTTGGGGACTAAAACTCTTTCATCAACTGATAAAAGGATTGTTCCTAAAATTTCTCGAAATTTAATAAGTTTTAGTACTTAAATAATGATTTTTAAAAATTTTACTTTATTTGTAAGTTTTAAAATTTTTCAAAATTACCAAACACTTTCTTTTTTAACATAAATTTTAAAATTTTGAATACCATTAGTATTTTCACATAAAAGATTACAAAATAAGACATTTTAAATTTCTCAAATTTTGAACACTATTACTATTTGCACAATAAAAGATTGCAAAATGTGAATTTTACAAACTAAGAAACTTTTCTGTTTGCAGCAGGAAAAAAATTGAGCTAAATAATTAATTAACTATTACTTATATCGTCTATTATTTTTCGATATAAACAGCAATTGTATGGACCGGGTCCCTTGTTATTTCTAAGAATTAACAAAAATGAGTTATGATAAATGTTGTAGAAAACGGTTAAACGTATAAATCGTGTGTAAAAATTAAAACTTTAGCATGTTAACGTTGTTACCTACGATTGAATGTTGTGTAGTGCATGAGAAGGGTGTTACAAGGTGTTTGGCTTATGTTTTAGTCTAGTTTTGCATTCTTTTATGCGAATTTACATCCAACGATGACCGCTCGAGCAATGGGGAGCCCGCTCAAGGGGATAGGTGGCAGAGAGTTTGGGTAAGTGGGGACCGCTCGAGCAGACTGTCAGCAAATAGACTTTTTAAGTCACGGATTAGGCTTTTTTTCTCATTCTTTTCTTTCCTCTCTCTCTCTCTCTCTCTAGAATAGAAGTTGAGAGCTAGGGTTGGGCTTGGAGGGTTCTTGGAGCTTTCTTTGCTTTTCTTGGGAGTGATTTCTTGTTTCCCTATCGATGGAATACATGTTAAAGGGTCGAGCTTGACGTTGGAGACTTCTTTCTCGTCTTTTAATTGGAGATCCTCATGGTTGGAGTTTGCTATTGTGGTTTCCTTGTTAGTAGAGCTTCAAAGAAGTAGGATGTATGACTATTCTTGAATATTTATGACATTAGTTGTGTTTTTTATTTTATGAACATAAATGCATGAAAATGGTATTTTCAAAGCCCTAGGTTAGGGTTTGGTATTAAAGAATGTTAAATCTTTGATCTACGGAGGATTTAACATGATTCTACCTTGTTATTATCATTGGATATGATCAAAATTGAGAAATGTTGGGCTAGGGTTTAGATTTGAATCAAAACCATGAAATTTAGGGTTAAGGGACCCGTATGTTGAAATTGAGGAAATTAGTGAACAAAATGGGATTGTTTAACCTCTTGCATATATATGTTGAAATTGAGGAAATTATTGAACAAAATGGGATTGTTTAACCTCTTGCATATATATTATTGAACAAAATGGGATTGTTTAACCTCTTGCATATATATATATATATGCAAGAGGTTAAGCAATCCCATTTTGTTCAATAATTTCCTCAATTTCAACATACGGGTATATATATATATATATATATATATATATATATTTCATGATTTTAAATGATACGTGAAAAATAGTGGTTGATGGATTGCGGGTTTGGTGTAAACCCGATAACTTATTGAAATTGAATAGTTTGGAAGCGTTAACTTGGGAATTTTGAGCCTTTATATCCAAAATATGAATTATAAGAATTTATGTGATGGTTGAAATTAGAATCGTAACAGCGTGGGGTTTGCGAGAGAAATCGGGTTAACGGTTGGACTCGTATTGGTTGTTAAATAAAAATGATATAATTAAAATATCGTGTTACCGAATTGAATGTTTCAGTTTGGGCACGATTTGCTCATCGGTGAAAGACTAAAAATTTGCGCAATGTAAGGTAGGCCCTTACTTCAAGTTAATCCCCGTAAAAGCGTGCTCTTAGGCGGCCCACCCATCGATGTTTTTGAGAAAAATAAAAAATGTGTGCTCTCCGTGTTGGGTTATAGAATAGGTATTTATTCCTCGGGCCTCGCATGGCCCGATGGCGATAAATACACTTGGGTCTATAGATACCGTCCGACTTTAGTACTTAATTAAACCAATGAATGAATTGAGTTGGCAAGCTACCTTTAGATGAAATGAATAGAAACCAAGGTCATCAAACTTTGAACTATAATCTTTACTTAAAAGCTCAGTTATGTGACGGGAGCTTGATTTGGGACAAATAGAATTAGTTTTTGAGAAATTTACTTGTTGCATCTCGCATAACTATCCTCGCATGTCATGCATATGTTCATTGTTAGTTTTTTTTTCTATGAGCCTCGGCTCATGTTGTTTAACAACATTTTAGGTGATAGCGGGAAGAAAGTATTGGAGTAAGGTGGATGGACGCAGGACCCTTTTTGAGTAGTCGATAAAATTATACATTCTTTGATAGCATCTTTTGAGAAATGAAAGTATAAATGTAATTCTTATTTTTTTGAGCATTTGGATCAATGTATTTTGGGTTAAAGTAACCTGAGTTGTAAGGCCCTAAGGCCATAACTTCATAAATTGTATGCATGTGGGGGCGTTGGGCTCATTTTGGTGGGTTGAATCCCTTGTTTTAGAATGAAGTATTATGATCTTGAAGGTTTGATTTTGGATTTTTGGATCAAAAGAGATTATTTCATTATCAAATATATGTTTTACTGCATAATCTTGTCTATCTAAAACTATGTTCCAAAGATGGGAAAAAGGGGTGGCATTTCAACGCTTAGTTGAGTTTTCAGTCTTTGGACAGTAAGCTCTTGGGTACCTCACTGCTCGAGTGGTGAGGAGCCCGCTCGAGCGAACTCCGCTGGATGATATTTTTATTAGCCTTTGTTTTAAAGATGGGGTTTTTTTGAAATGATTTTTTGTTTTTCTTTTGAGTATAAATGGGCTATTTTGGGAGTTTCTTACAAAGAAAAATTGGTTTTCTTATCCTCATGTTTGTCAAGAAGATTTGAAGTTTGGCTTCCCTTATTGAATATTTTCTTGAAATTTGATTCTTGCTTTCATTAAATTACTCGAGTTTTATTATTACGAAATCAGAGCGTTACAGATTGGTATTAGAGCTTTAGGATCCAATACCTAGGAACCGTGGGAGTGGTTGGTCCATTGCGTGAGAGCTTACATCCATGTGTGACATTCAAGTATTGGCATGTTAGCATGAAATATCTTGGACCTTACTTGACATTTGCATGCTATGTGGCATTTGAGCATCGAAGTTGGACTCTTTGGATGACGTGTCTTGCCATTGGGCGACCGGTTGACTAGTTTGGGGTTCGCGTTAGAAAGGCGTTCGGCCAACGTCCGTTCTAACTAGAAATCCAAACGAGTTAGCCGAATTGACGTGTCATTCCAACTAATTCTCCTCGTTATGTGTTGCATAAGGTGCGTTGATACTATGATACATGTTCTGCAGTATTTTGTTAACGGACGATGTTATCCGTGAGAGATGAGTTGTTATAAGCCTTCTTTTGATATCTTTTCTTATTCTTTTTTATTCTTAGAGTGATGTTATCGAGATATGAAAGAGGCCCAGGTCGCAGCCCAGGTCGCGCATATGCCCAACTTCCAAAAGAAGAGGATGTGCATACCCCACGGGAACAAGCGGACGGTGTCAACATGGTTCAAGAGATGATCACGACCATTCGAGCGTTGGCTGATGCAGTTAGGATTGGAGCTAGAGCTCTCAAGCCAAGGGCTATAGTGGCAGTGCGAGAATTTCGGCGAATGGACCCTCCAACCTATTCTGGGGAGCCGAACCCCAAAGTTGCTACTGAGTGGTTAGACGTAACCATGACGATCTCTGACACCCTCGAGATCATAGAGGGTGAGTTGCAAGTGAGGTTGCCGGTGTTCCAACTTCAGAAAGATGCTAGAGAGTGGTGGAAGTTTGCCAAGACCACCGTGGATGGCACGTGGACCGCTTTTACTAGTGTCCTTTTGAAAAAGTATTTTCTGGGTTCGTAGAGAGACACGTATTGAGAGGAGTCTCTCTCCCTTATTCAGGAAAATCTTACCGTAGTCTAGTATGAGGCCAAGTTCATGAATCTATCGCGATATGCAATTGAGATGGTGTCAATGGAGGAGTTGTGCACCAAGTGATTTAAAGGGGGTGTGAACCTTCAATCAAGGATAGGATTACAACATTGGGTTTCGAGTCTACACTGAGTTAGTAGAGGCCGTTATCCGAGTTGAGAATGCCATGGAAGAGAGCTGTAAGATCCGTGAGAGTAAGTCCCATTAGGGGGTTTCTAATGCGCAGTTAGAGGGACGCCTGCAGAAGAGGCAGAAGTCGGAAGGACTGAGTTCCTATCCCACGGGATCGTAGCCATAACTGCGGTCAGCACCCGCACCATCTATTGCGTCATTTGGATGTTCTGAATGTCGGGATTTGGTGTGCCACACGTGCAAGCAACCAGGGCACCGTGCTAGGGATTGCACACAGAAGGGACAGCAGCAGCATAGTCAAACTTAGGGGAGGACCCCGTTTCATGTTTTCAGTGTGGCAAGATGGGTCACATACGTCGAGATTACCCTTAAAGAGGGAGTGTTCAGGGTGCTTCTAGAGCGCATTAGAGACAGGCATCGCAGGGATGATTGGGCTATAGCCAGTCGCAACAACATTCGAGAGTTCAATCAATAAGGACAGTAGGAGGAGAAGCTACCTCAGCTCAATCAATGAGGCAGCTAGGAGTCAGGGGGAGCAGTGCGTAGAATTCGAGAAATCAAGGGCGAGTGTATGCCATCGTGGAGCCCAGTGCGTCAGTGGCACCTACCGTGATGGATGCCACAACCAGTCCATCGATTATCCAAGGTACCTTCTTAGTGTACCATTCATGAGCCAATGGTCTGGTTGACACCGGAGCATCGCATTCATTCATCTCATCCACATTTACATCTGCATTGGGGCTGGAGGTAGACGTGTTGGGTAGCGCCTTACGTGTAGAGACACCGATTGGTGAGACTACCATATTGAGACGTGTTTAAAGAGCCTGTGAGATGAAAATTGCTCGCCACTATTTAGTGTTTGATTTCATTGTGCTCGACATGGCCTCATTCGATATCATCCTAGAGATGGATTGGTTGACCACCTTTCGTGCCTTCATTGATTATGACTGGCAATGAGTGTTTGTTTGCACACCGGAGGGAGACTCATTTTATTTCGTGGGTGACCGGGATGACGGCCTGGTGCCTAGACTTCTTAGTTCACGAAGTCGTGATAGCCTTAACCTCATTTTCTCTACCTTGTCGATGAGTGAGATTGATTCTACTTGGGGAGGGCTTCCTTCCGTTGTCTCTGTGTTTCTAAACGTGTTTTCAAATGACTTGTGTGAGCTTCTGCCACGACGAGATGTTGAGTTCTCCATAGACCTCGTTCTAGGGATTGCCCTCATTTCTATGCCTTCATATTATTTTGCACTAGCCGAGTTGTTAGAGTTGAAGGTGCAGGTCCAGGAGTTGTTGGACAAGGGTTTTATTCACCCTAGTGTATCTCTTTGGGGAGCTCCGGTATTGTTTGCAAAGAAAAAAGTTGGATCGTTACGTCTTTGTATCGATTCTCATAAGTTAAACCATGTGACCATTAAAAATAAGTACCTTATGCCTCGTATCGATAACTTATTTAACCAGTTAAAGGATTTGTGTTTTGTTTTTCGAAGATCGATTTGAGATCGGGTTATTATCAGTTGCGAGTCAAGGAGGAAGACATTTCACAAATGGCTTTTTGCACCCATTATGGGTATTTTGAGTTTCTAATCATGCCTTTTGGGTTGACTAATGCATCGGCGACGTTCATGGATCTTATGAACCATATCTTTCACTCTTATCTTGATCGATTCGTGGTAGTGTTCAGGGATGATATTCTGATTTACTCATCATCAGAGGAGGCACACGAGGAGCATTTTCACACTGCCCTACAGTTGTTACGAGAACATCGACTATATGCAAGTTCGATAAATGTGAGTTTTGGTTCCCCGAGGTGAAGTTTTTGGAACATGTAGTTTCGGGAGATTGAGTAACGATGGATTCTTCTAAGGTAGAATCCATGATGGGGTGAGAGAGACTAAAAAATGTATTCGAGATTCAGAGTTTCTTGGGATTGGTAGGTTACTATCGTTGGTTCATGAAAAACTTCTCTAGGCTTACAACGCCTATGACACACCTTACCAGGAAGGGAATCAAGTTCGTATGGAATGACAGTTGTGAGCTCGCCTTTCAGACGTTGAAGATAAGGTTGACCAGTGCACCTATTCTAATCGTACCAGAGAAAGGGACTCGAATATGTCGTTTATTGTGATGCATCACACGGGGGTTTGGGTAGTGTGTTGATGCAACAAGGCAAGGTAGTCACCTATAGATCGAGGCAATTAAAGATTCATGAAAAGAATTACCCTGCGCATGATTTGGAGCTCGAAGTAGTGGTCTTTGCTCTGAAGACATGGAGACATTACTTGTATGGAGAATGCTTTAAAGTATTCTCGGATCATAAGAGCTTCAAGTATTTATTCTCGTAAAAGGATTTGAATTTACACTAGAGGAGGTGGATAGAGTTCTTGGGAGATTATGATTTCAATCTACAGTATCATCCGAGCAAGGCCAATGTGTTAGCTGATGCCCTTAGTCGAAAGTCTTTAGGCTTACTAGCTCACATAACCGCTACGGAGTGGAGTATGCTTGGGAAAGTCAGCAAGTATGACCTTCAGTTAGGTGAGTTCGGTGATCGTGTTACCTTATTCATGGTGGTTTCTCAACCCTCCCTTGTTCACTGTGTTGTAGAGGCTCAGTAATCGGATGCAGAGGGCTTGATGTTTCGGGAGAGAGTCTTGGGTGGCGAGGATGCCAAGAAGTGGATTATCCACTCCGATCAAAGTTTGAGGTTTGCAAGGAGGATCTTAATGCTGGAATCATGTTGCACGGATGTGCTTCGTGAGTTTTTGTTAGGGTTGGTATACTGAAAATCATATTTTTAGTATTTAATTTTATTTTTAATAATATTAATTTTTTATTTTATGAGAATCTTAATGAGTAATATTTGTGTATCATTTCCTGAATATTATACATTGATGTCCAATATTTTGTACAGTATTTAATCTAGTATGTAGAGTACAGTTTACGCACAGAAGATCAAATTTGAGGTTCTTGTAGAATATAAGTTTTATATTCATAATTTATATGAAAATGGACATACCATCGATACGATTGTAGTACAGAGTTTTAGTAAGCCTGTCTTTACTACGAAAAACAGATAATAGCGTCATCTATTGTTCCGACTCTCTGTGTTAGTACACTTTGTGTATATTGAACGGGATATTTAGGATAATTAATTTTATACTGACTATATAAATTAATTCACACCCCAATGTTATTATGAATAGTATTTATACTCTTAATCTTGAAATAATTATTGATTTGTGTATATTTAATATAAGTTGTTTTGATTCATTAAAGGGTGCGATCTTATATGGGTCTATATTTTGGTAAGTTGAATAGCAGTATTATTTATATGGTGAATATTAATTATTGACGGAATCCGCGTCTCAAAAGATCTAGATTGGCGATGCCCTCTTAAGGAAGTTTATAAGTTTTAACCGGGCCAAACGCTACAGGTGGATTTGATTATCTGGCGGTCAAATAAGTTAAGCGAAAGGGCTCAAGAAATTACAAAATACCGATTAAATTAAATTGTCAGTAATTAAATTTAATTAGCGGGTATCGAGAATCTTAACGTGGGGAGAAATGGTAAGCATTTAATAATAAGAGCTCAATGCTATATGGGCTTAAGATTATGGGTCATAGTGCAATTATAATTCTTTAGTGGTGTGAATTGTAATTCAGTATTTTATGAAAATTGCAAAAATTGCTATTAGTTTTCCATAATTGTAGATACCGTTATGAAGTTTGCTTAATTGCAAAAATTGCTGATACGTGTTTGTGTTCTATTAAAAATCATACTCGTAATTACTCCCCAAGTCCCCATTGTAGTCCTATAAATATGTGGGTAGGCTAAACCAATTTCATAACTTGTCTTCAAAACTAAAACTGTCCAGGTTCTGCCGGTACGAGTTTTTGATAAATTGTACCCCACACTACATTCAAGAATCGCATAAGGGAATACAGTAGAAGGTTTGATGGAAGCTTCAACTCGAAATCAAAATCGTAGTTGAAGATTTGACCGACAAAAGGTATTCTTCTAAATTAACTTTAGTTGCACAGGTTTTATTTTTTATTGTTCGACGTCAAAAGTTTTATTTAGAACCCGTTTCGGTTTTTGCCCGTCCAGTTAATTTTTATCAAAAATTGTTTGCAAAAATAATAATCTTGGCAGTTTTGCCTCCAACAATTGGTATCAGAGCCATTTTTTTTTTGTTTATGGTTATCAGGGCCGGGTAGTTTTAGAACTGTGCTAACTTTATTTTGCAAATGTTCTAATTCTAATTTTATGATCATCATTAATTCATATTTGATTAAATGGTTTTGAATGATGATTATTTTTTTTAATCACGGGGGTCGACCGTGATTGATTGAATGTGAGCCTTCGGGACATAAGATCGATGTAATAGCTAGTTTTTATTTTTAAAATATCTGTTTTGATTATTTAAAAAAGGGTTGAATATATCCAAGAATACGAAGAATGGCAGCGGCACCGGAGGTGGTTCGGGATTTTAACGGGTCACGGATCGTGGTAAGTTTTTAATGGTTTTAAATGGTTTTTTTAGTGAATTTTTTGTAGTATTTGTGTATTAAAAATAGCATAAAAAAGAAGTCAAAAATAGTGAGAAAAAATACGAAAATAGCCCAGTTCTGGTGGCTTTGCCGGTGGCGTTTCGGCGGCGATTTCGATAATTTTTTTAGCCATTTTTGGGACTATTTTTTGAGTAATTTTTTTAGACATAAAATAGAAGCAAATATACCTTAAATTACTGTGTAAAAAATTAAAAACAAACAGTGCACAAATAGTGCACAAACAGACGGCAAAATAGGCGGCATTTCGGCGGCGGCGGCGGTGGCGACGGCACTATTCGGGGTTATTTTTTGGGGCTTTTTCAAACTATTTTCGAGGAATTCTTTGAAGTATTATGTGGTTAGATATTTGAGCTATTTTTTTAAAAAAATGGACGCAAAAGAACCACTGAACAAAGCCCAAACATTGGCTATTTGGGGCGGTGGTGCGGTGGTGCGGTGGTGCGGTGGTGACTGTTCAGGAAGATTTTTTAGCAGTTTTTTAGGCTTTTTTTGAGCAGGTTTTTTGATAGAAAAATTTTATTTTTTGAGAGCTTTCTTTTAGTATAAAGTATGTCGATAACGGAGTTCGGATGAGGTTAGAACGGCCTCAAAAAGTTGGCAGTACAGTGCTGCTGCGGAGCAGCAGCATTTTTTGTGTTTCGATGGCCATTAAAGCCTGTTGTCCGGGCTATTTTGAGAAAATATTTTGACAAAAAAAATCTATTTAGTATAAAAATTGTTGAAAACGGAGCTCGGATGAGGTGGTAAAAGCCACCTGAAGGAGGCGGCACTAGGCAGCGCCAACGGCAGCAAGGCGGTGGCCGGCGATTTTGGTTCTCTCGAGGCTGTTTTAGTTGTATTTTGATATATTCAAGACTGATATGTGATATGCTCATATATCACACAAAATCAAGAAATCCTGATGCAACCAGGATACAAGAATCAGATATGAAATAGGATTATTACAGGTTATCCTCTACAGGAGACTGAAACAATTTAGCGTTTCACTTCGATCATAAAATCAGGATATATGCATATTATGTTTATATATATATGAACTGCATAAATGATTGCATATCTATTTTATTTATTCTTTTAATTTAATTAATTCAAAATTTCAGTTTTAATTAAAATATTTTGTAATGAAAAATAAAATTAAGTTTTTTTAATTAATGAATTTAATTAAATAGAAAATATCACGCCCCAAACTCCGGGTCACGTGAAACATCCACAAGCAACCGAATATAATACCCAACCCGAGAATGCACTCTCAGTTTAAACCATACATGCATTGTATATAATCGTCAAACGGATTACATTACACGGCTCTAACGCTGAGAAATATGTATTAAGCATACATGATACAGATAGAAACAAAAAGGAAGGCTACAACGCTTCTACCCCTCCGGCACCTCCAAATCAACCTGCGTGACCGGTACCTAAAGAAAAGCAAATCCCACACCATGAGCTAAGGCTCAACAGAAACTAGACAGGCATGCAGTATAAACAAAACGTACTAGGAAAACGAAGTGCAATTTTAGACTCTTTCAAATCTTGAAAACAGTTTGAAAACGATTTTAGATCACGACTCACGAGAGCCATCAAAAACAATTTTCACAAGCAATGAGAAAGCAAGGATAAAAACTATTTTTTGACTCATCAGAGCCTTGAAAACGATTCCAGGATTACGACTTCCATAGGCCGATAATATAGTATTTTGACTCACGTAAGCCGATAATACAGCTTTAAGAAATTTGGTCTATCCGTCCCAATATGCAATACATGCAATCCATGATACATATAGTGGTATGCCAGACAGGCTATATCGACTCCTACTAGCCACGACTCCTATCAGCCACGAATGCAACACAGACAAAATTAAACCGACTCTCCCCTAAGCCCCAACAACGTATACACAAACATCGACTCTCACCCGAGCCCTAACAGCATATACACATAAACATCGACTCTCTCCCGAGCCCTGACCACAGATCGATCACATAAAATTCATATATCTTCTCGAGCTTTCATCGAATGACCATTATTCACCCCACTATGGTTCGTCGACTAGGATCAACAGATATCTTCACGGACTTTCACTATAGGACCATTATCCGCCCTCATCACAATTCTTCATAGAATTTCACCATAGGACCATTATCCGCCCTCTATATACACAATGCAACACATGCATATAAAATAACTGTTCATGATCACAAGGACCACATAGGACCACATACCCATCCTACAACATACAAGAATAAAACTAATCATAGTTCTATAAACATAAGATCTTGTATGATCACGATGTTTCACATACAATGCCAAAACCATGTAGACCATTCACATATTCCGTACATAAATAAACAGAGTTATAAATGCACATAACCAGTTATAAACGCACATAACCATATAACCTCACAGCATGACGCCACCCGTCACATAACCCGACACGACATCACATGCCACACGCCCGTCATTCGATACCCGAACGACCCATCCACAAATCGGGACCCGTCCACACACCAGGACAACCAACACCTAATTCGGAGATCAACACCCAGACCTCCCTCAGACCGATTCTTACCAGAACCTAACCTTAAAATCGAACCACGGACCTACACGTCCGGAACACAACCAACACGCACACAACAGTGCCACAACTCCCAAAATCTTACCATGCACGTCAACCCAATGACTGCATCTAAACGAAACACCCGAGGCCACAACACGACCCCCAAACCACCACACGATCAATCAAACCCTAAAAAGGAATCCACAGGTATTTGAATCGACTAATCCCATAAATTAATCAGTTGAATACCGAAGGACGCTAATCGAAAACCAAAACCTAACTGTCGAACCACCAAAACAACACTAAAAGCCCACATAGGACCCCAGTCGACTAGCCCAAGCCCCCAGTCGACTAAAAACTCTCGGAAAAAGCCAAAAAACCAAAGCAGAAGCTTTTCAGTCGACTGACCTGAAGGTCCAGTTGATTAACCTCCCAAAAACACGATCCAGTCGACTGATCTGCCCAGAAGCCGTTTTTAAGCCTCGGTTTCCACATCTAAACCCTTGAATCGAAGCCTCCAAACTCCCGCACAACACCTTCGGACATACACACGCCCAAGACCAACACCAAGACCACGAAAGAAACACCCGACGCCCGATTTCATCCACGAAATTGACGAAAAATAGGTTTTAAACCTAAAACCCAACTTTTACAGAAAATCAGATCTACAACAATCTAACCGTTAAAAACACACACGTTTACACATAGCACCCTTATACAGCAGTAGGGTCTAGAATCCTACCTCAGTGAGTTCAAAATTTAATTCCTCAATCCACGTGCAAAATTGAGCTTTACCGAAATGGAATTTCATCCAAAAGAATGCGTAGACCACGACGCTAATAACAAGGATCGGTAGTCTGATCATCGAAAATCGACCCCCGAGCCCCCAAAAATTTAGAGAGAAGGTAGAGAGAAAACAGGAAGTTTGTTAGAGAAGTTTTGAAAAATATCTTTTGAAAATATCTAACTCTAGATATTTATAGGCCTTCAAAATATCTTTTTTTGAAATTCGCACAACAACGGCCCACGGCCCCGGGAACCTACCCCGCATGCATATCTAAGCTCGATCATGCATCAAAAGCAATAAAAACATACTCAAACAAAAACACGTAACACGCATCCAAAAATTATGAAAAAGAAAACGGGTCAGGGTCTCACAACACTACCCTCTTAAAGGAATTTCGTCCCCGAAATTCAACTCAAGGTCAAAACAAAACAAACTGTCGATCACAATCGACACAGGCATACGAGATAGTTAGCCAAACCATTCCTAGAATATGGTCAAACAAGGTCAAGCATCCTAAACAACGGCTAACTATCTCAAAGACTCGGGATCTACAAGTCACCCCAACCTCACGTCATCATCAGCCACTACCTCAACACAACACAGCATCTACAGAATCCATCACTAACTCCTAAATAGATGCAATGAAGGAACTGGCCCAAAGCCTGCACACTCAAAAAGTACCTCCGCTCGCTGAAGGCATAGCTGCCTCACCCGGCACAACCGGTGCCCTAGAAGAACTGGGAGCTATAAGAGCATACGCTCGAGGCAATGCCGCTCTGCCCTGTCCACCACCAACTCCAAACCCATGGTCACGGCCTCAAACACGGCCTCGCCCTCTCCTCGCCGACATCACGTCTATATGAAAGAAAATAGCACATAAGACGCAGCACATAGTATGAACGTAAACGCTTAACCACATAAGCATGCTAACACATAGCCACATAGGTTCATGCTAAACAACCCTACATACCGAGGAGAACCAACAAGAATGACACGT
>JAULJZ010150531.1:0-10000 GCA_032270985.1 Heliamphora pulchella | reverse complement strand
TTGTTTATTTTGTTTTACTTATTTTCTCCTTTAGCAAGTTCTTTTTTATCATTTGGTTAATTAAACTATTATAATTTTTTTGTAAAAATATTAAGTTGAACAAACTATGAAAAAAATTCAAATAAATAAAATAAATTAGGCTCCATTTGGGTAATAATTTATTTGCTCATTTTGTTTTACTTATTTTCTCCTTTAGTGAGTTCTTTTTTTATCATTTGGTTAATTAAACTATTATATTTTTTTGTAAAAATCTTAATTTGAACAAACTACGAAAAAAAATTCGAAAAAAAAAACTTAGGCTCCATTTGGGTAATGACTTATTTGCTTATTTTGTTTTACTTATTTTCTCCTTTAGTGAGTTCTTTTTTTTATCATTTGGTTAATTAAACTATTATAATTTTTTGTAAAAATCCAAATTTGAACAAACAATGAAAAAAATTCAAAAAATAAATAAATAAGCCAATAAACCAGATTTTATCGTAGTTATTTATGTCCTTAGTTATTTTTAAAATTTTCTGGCTAAATTTCTTTTTACTTGTTCGGATCGTCTCGATATTGTTTTTAATATTTTGATTAAATTGTTTAATTTTTTTAATTCATTTCATCAAAATTAAAAAAAAAAAAAAAAAAAAAAAAAATAAAAAAAAATTCAAAAAAGAAAAAAAAAAGAAGAATCTCAAAAATTACCCCAAACTTAAGTTAGGTTAATAACTAGATAGGTGAACAAAAAAAAATGCCAATGGAAAAAATTAATACCAATTGAAAAAACAAAATAAAATGCACATGGCATTGTAATGATATGCGAATCTTCACCACAATAATATTAATATTCCAGATGTTGGTTGAAGTTCCGACAATGGATCCCCATGGTGGGGACTGACCAGGCCACTCACTGCTTGGAATGTCCAGCATGCAAAATGATCGTTACCTTTCTTCTAATCTACGCCGTTAATTTCTCACTACTATCCTATTGTTAAATTTCTCAAATTTAGATGATTCCAAGTCAACTAGTTTTTGTTTATCTAGTAGGGTTGAGTCATGCATGACGAACTTTGTGATATTGTTCTTGTCATTGATTTCAAGTTAATTTGTATGATCATTGGTTTACACAACTCAAAGTTTTGATATCTTAGAGTGTTTTCGTCAGTTTGCGTGAATCTCGAATGATCTCTAGAGAGAACTAATTCGATCATTCACTAGTAGAGATCTTATTTTTTTTTATTTTTTTAATTTTTGATCGGTAAAAAGAAATATATATTCACCACCCAAACAAGAATAATTTTGGACTTAAACTCCAAAGGAGCAAGCCTAAAGTACAAGAAAAATACAATTGACAGAAGTCAACGTATGGGAGGGAACACACAAAAAAAATAAAAAGACAAAAAAAAAAAAAAAAACAACCAGCCTAACACTAATACAAAAATAACACCAACACTTAAAACTAACAAACAAAAACACAATACCTACACCAAACAACAACACCACTGGAACGCATTAAAATAAAACACTAGCTCTAAAAAGCAGCATCCAAAATTAACAGCAACAAGCACATAACTCTTTAAAACAAACACATAACCAAGGAAAAACCCAAAACTCATCAAAATTACCCTAGTCGGACCATAACAATTCAACCATGCACTCTAACAAACACACAACAAAACTCCTTACTACCAACACCTTTACATTTCATGATAAAATCTTAATTTTTCATAGTCTCAAACCTTCTTCATATTCTCCTCAGCCTCTTCTATGGCAATTACAGTTGACAAAATTTGCTTCTCATCACCACCGAAATTCAGGTCCAAAAGTTTACCTGTTTCTAGAACCAACTCTGCTTTTCTTCTTATCACATTATTGCGATTCAAAATGTCTTGAATAAAAATGAATGATTGTGATAATGAGAGATGTGGACAAAACCATTGACCAAAAAAAAAAAAAAGATAGAACCTCGTATTGGTTAATAGTGGATCAAGTTTCTCTTAAGTTCAATTTATTTCAATCGAGTGTGACCATTTTGATTCTATTTTAACGATCAAAATCATTCATTATTTTATAATCTCCATTGCATAGAAAATTACACTTAGGCCAAACTGAAGGCAAGTCTTATGAATGTAATAGCCAAGGCAGCAAGGTTCGTGGCTGCAGCATTAGTCATAGCCATACCACACAAGCATTGGCCATATATATAGCAAGGCCCTTGACACCATTAGCCACAGCTTACCTCGCAAGTGCAGCACCACCACCAACAAATGTAGCAGCAGAGACACAGTGAAGGGTTAGTCAGCAAAGGCACAAGGTTTTTAGATGGATCAGTTCAATTATATTATAATAATGCCTATGTAACAGAATTAGTCACTACAAAAAATTGATAATTAGTGACAATTTAAAATTATCATAAAATATTTATTTTGTCACTAAAGATTTTTAGTGACAATAAATAAGTCGTCACAAAGTTGTTATTAAAAATTTGTAGCTAAAAGTATATAGTGATAACTCATAAATCTTGTACAAAAAATGTGTAATATTAGTGACGAAAGAGTTGTTGTCACTAAATAATCACTTTTTGTGATTATTTAATTTGTAACTAAGCTTACTTGTTTTTTGGGAGCTTTTTTGCTTAAAAGACTCTAAAAAAGTCTACTTGCTTGATTTCAGCTGACTTTTTTTTATATATTTTTATATTTATTTTTTTTTACAAAAAAAGTTAAAAAGCTAACAAAAAGGCTAAATGTATATAAATTTTGTCACTATGGAGACTAATTGTCACTAGAATAGGTTAAGAAGAGTAGAACCTAAAATCTTCACTTTGTTAAGTTTGTTTCGTTACCAATTCATCTATCTCTTGTTATGTGGAATTAAAAAATAATTTTTTTAAAAAAAACCTAAAAAAAATATTAAAATACAAAAAAAAGACGATTTGACAAACGATATTCCAAATAGAGGGATAAACTTATATAATTCTCTATATGTGTTGATTCACAACAAAACTATAATTTTAAAAAAATTAAGAAAATTTAATAATATAATAATTTTTTTATATTTTTGTTTAACATTAATTTTCGTCGATTAAGATTAAAATAATATGAAGAAATCTTAAAATAAGAAAAAGACACATTAGCAAACGTCATCTTAAGTCGAGGGCTAAGTTTATATTATTTTTTATCTATGTTCATTCATAACAAAACTGTAATTTTGAAAATTTATAAAAATATAAAATCATAACAAATTTTTTCTATCTTTTGGCTTAATATTAACTTTTATCGATTAAGATTACTATAATATAAAACTAGACATTAAGACGTGTTTTTAACTTCGCAACTTTTTTTTATGAATCCACCTTATCTTTAGTCCAACAATGAACTAGACCGGACTAGTTTAGCTCATTTTAAATTCAATATAGGTCTGTTTTAATTATCTAAGCCGTTTATTTTATTAGCAACTGACTATAATTATAAGTGAATTTGCTAGTTTAAAATATATAAAAGCAAAAAATATTATTCATCCATCTTATCAGTTGAATGACCAAATTAAATAGCACTCGGTTGGGAGCCGAGCTGGGTGGGTGGAAGGGTGGGGGTCAGTGCATTGGCAGCTTCAGAAATATTTTTTTTAAGCTTGATAGTTAACTAATTTAAATTTTTATATCTTAAAAATAAGATAAATTTAATGTATTGATATAATTATTTTCACGAAAAATTATAGATATATAAACTTTTACAATTGTCGTCAATAACTTCCCATATTTGAAAACTATTGCGTAATAATCTCGTTATTAATACCACCAAATACATATATTTTTTTAATGTAATAGCCATTTGGTTGAATGTGTTACCTATTTAGCTGGGGGCGTTCACACATTAGGTGAGAATTTAAGTATTTAGCCGGGTGTTTAAGCCTCTTGACAGAGAGTTCAAATTTTTTGACAAAATATTCAAATCATTAAATTGGCGCGCAATATAAATACAAAATTTGTATATACAAATAAAAAAATTCGAAACTTAGGGTGTTCTATTAAATGCCCTCAATTGTACATGGAACCGTCCCCGGTGGGAGTGGGAGCGTAATTGTATTGAAAACACACAAATTAATTTGTAATATACCATGTTTGTGCAATGTACGAACATTAAATTGTACATCGTATAATAATTATATGGTAAATGACTCATTTTGAATGGGGCAAGAATTGTGGACCCATGACTATGACAATGACCGTCAATGTGCATTTCTGTGGCCCCGGACAAGAGATAATGGTGGTGACGGACGACGATACATAATGCCCACGGATTGAATGCAAGAAAAAAAAAAAAAAAGGGTGAAAACCTAACTCGGACACCCCTCTTTTGTGCACTGCCCTTGCTTTGCTAGGGGCGCTTTATCATTTTCTTCTTTTTTTTTTTTTTTGTATTGATGGAGTTACCCCTATTTTGTTGGGATAATTATAGTAAAAATTGGTGATATATATTTACAATATTTTTATTATTATTCCTTTTAACCTTTTAAATTTATCTTTTGTTCTTTATCATATATTAAGTTTATATTAATTTCATAAATAATGTTTTTATTTTCTTGAAGTGATTTATAATGGATCATACCATTATACAAAAAATAATAATAATAATAATAATAATAATAACAATCATAATAAAAATAAATTGTTTAATATCTTATACCATAAACACCATAACAAAATACAAAATAGTAACGAAATAATTTCCCAACACCTAACCGCATCTTAACCACAAGCCCAAGTCCCAACCCCTCATATGCCCACTAGTGGCCACCGCCCCCACCCCACTTACATTAATGGTTGAGATTCTTGGCAGACGTAGACGAACCTAAGGAGGGGTGGATGGGGGCGGTCGTCTTTTCTAAATTTTGAAAAAATTCATTATTATAATAGTATTAGTTCAAGATATTTTAAAATTATATAGGTTCTTTTTTCTAAATTTTTTTTTAAAAAAAAAACTTAATAAATACTCTCTTAATAACTTATAAGATTAATTCATATCTCCTAAATTAAAATCTTACGTTCGTCCCTATTGGAGGAGTTAGATCAATGATCTTCTGCCACAATTCATCTATTTCCATATCAATGATCTCGGGAAAAAAATACTTAATTATACACAAAAATTCAATCATAAAATTACCACCCTATGTATATGAATAGCGTTGCATTTTTTAATTAATTTTTTTGTATGTAAAATATTACTTTATATTGGGAGAAATATAACGCAATACAAGATCTGTTCGGTGGTCCAGAAAATACATCTTTATTAACTTTTAACAATTACAATAAATAGAATTTACAGAAATGAAATTGCAGAAAATAACATGAACAGAATATGCAAACCGAGTCCTGCAAATACAGTTTTCTTAACAATGATTCACCGCCTACCGAGAGTGTTGTAGGTTTTTCACCGGCGTCACTCTCCCAGGATAAAACGGCTGACACGATTATTGGAACACTACCAAGGATCGGCTACGAACGTACCCCGTCTGCCTTTTTCTCTCTTACTCTCACAGCTTTGAAATCTGTCTGTATTTCTCCTTTTGTTCTTACCTCTTCACCTTGCTGCTGTGTTTTTCTCTCTGCTAAAAATCAGAAATGCCTGGCTTTATATAAACTTTCTTTCATGGAGGGGCTACAAAAGAATCAATAGCCAATGAATGGTATTAATTTTCAAAATTCATTTGTCAATTGAATGGCTAATTCAATTGTAATTAAATTCTACTATTAAATTCTGAAATTTAATGACCAATTGAATTAACAAAATTTCAACACTTTATATATAAAAAAAAGGAATAAGCTAGCATAGAGAGAGAATGAAGTGTGAATAAAGAATAAGGATGAGTAGGGTTGGAGATATGGGTAATGGGGTAAAAAGAATGAAAATCTTGATTTGTGTATTGTAAAAGGAAGTGGTTGTGGAGAGACGTTGGATAATTAAGTCGACTTAGCAAGCCACATCATTGTTACATTAGAGAATTTGAAAAGAACCATCGTACCGCCTAAGACTACCTGTTGAGGTGAACCCTAAAAATAGTTGAGGAATAATTTGGCCGAGTTTTGTGAGCTTAAGGATACGAAGGCCGATCACTCAAATTTTTAGGATTTGGCAGCTGAGCTATGTAGGCCATACACATAGGTTTGACACTACTACCGACGAATTAGAGCATGTCGCCTAATCTCCTATAAAGGCAAAAGCAAAAGAAATCCCGCTAATACTAACGAAACACTCCACACCATTATTAATGAGGCCACAACTTTATAGCTAACTTGTTAGGTGGGACAAAATAAATCATGGAAGTCAAGGTCAAACCCATGGCTTCTCAATAAAATGAGCAGATTTCACAACACAGGTAAACACAACCTAATTCATAGAGCAGAAAAACTGTCCATTTATTCCTTTACCTTGTTCTAACTTGATTACCTTCACATTGTTCTAACTTGATTATTGAAGGATTCTACAATCAAGTAGCTGGCGGGACATCTGTAACCCCTTCTTAGTTAGGAAAAATTGAACTCGACTCACCTAGTCAACAGCCAGTGAGGGCGGGAGGATGAATCTCAATCTTAACCCTCTACATATAAATACATATATTTATATAGACATATAATTGTGTATAGATATTGATTTTCACACCAGGGTTCTTTAAATTTGTATTATTTTTTATTTTTATTCCTGCGAATTTATAATATTATCTTTTCATTTGTTTTACTCTTTTTTTTCACATGTGGAAAGATAATTATGTGAATTCCCAAGAACAAAGACAAAAAAAAAGAAAAAAAAGGAGCGCATATAGTTAAAAAGAGAATGCAAGAATCGATTAGTCATGTATACATAAAATTTCTAGCTACTCTTAGAATACTTTGTAATATTACTTACATGGTATGCAAATGAAAATGTGCGACACACACTAAGTTGATCACCCTTATCGGTTACCTACCCAACAAAGGTAAGGACAATATTGTTTCGTGCGAAATATTTTTTACTACATGATTAGATATGAGCACAACATAAATAATGACACATAATACTCTAAACTTACTGAATAATTACTCCACGTATACCATTGTATATATTTATTATTTCTTAAAAATTTAAAGTTTGACTATTTCAAAGTGCATGTGGGTAATGGCAGACCACAAAAAGAAAGTTTAGAATTCAATAATCATATCCCCAATTCACCTTGTTTTCCATCTCATTTTTTCACTTCAAACATGTCTAGACAAAGGGTAGCTCTGCATAAAAATGCCTTTTAACATACCATATGCATGCACTACATTTTTCCCTCTCAGAATCAAACACAAATCAGAATCTTGTGATAGTACTAATTAGTGTTGCCAAAGCCAAACAGTCAATTTCTCCACCACTTGAATCTGAACATCCATGATCCAACCCCCCAGATTTTAGTGGACAACAAAAAGCTGAGAATAGGACTTGAATCTGAACATTTTGCTTTGGTTGGGGGTATTTATTGAGGCTGGATTGAACTACGTGAAAATAGTCTCGTATAGTTCAGTATTTGGTTGAGCTATTTTTTACGAGAAATAAATTTCACATAACTATTTTTAACCCCGAATATGAGACTAAAGTAATCTCGGCAACCTCATGTGTGAGTTTATTATTAGTTAACTGTGGATTTATTAGTCGTGAGATTAAGGACGTTTTTGTACATTTATTAAATTTAATTTTACTTGGGTAATGTCAAACCAAACAATGAACTATTTGTCCATAAGTTATCATACTCTCAATTAAATACAATTCTCGTTAAATAACAAACTACGCTATTAATCCTATAAATTTAGTTATTTAACCAAACATGGTTGTCAAGCCTGGAAAGGCTCGCTAAATTGAACATTGATGCAAAAAAGTTAAATTGATCAGGCATTAATAGGCAAGTGATCAGATCACATGCGTTTATCTAAAGAGAATGGATAGTAAGTACGTTAGATAAATATGATCTGATCACGTGATTATCATCGATGTTTATTCAATCTAATTATTTCTATAAATAATTAATTTAGACAGTACTATAAAATAAGAAGTTTGAATTATATAACTATTAGGGCTATAGCAAACCCTCCACATTATAAATGATAGACAAAAATAGAAAAAAAGAGTCAACAACAAGTACACAACACAGTTTTCGTGATTCACCTAATGAAAATTAGGTTCACAGTTACTGCAGAGTTTTATATATATATATAAGGGTGCTTAGCAAAGCTATTACTAGTAGCTTTTAGTTTCCTGTTACTAATTTTAACTATAAACTACAAAATTTTCAAGCACCCACAACTTCTGCTATAACTTATAACTTTTTTTTTATTTCAGCAACAAGTTACAATTTTTATCAATCACTTACAATTTCTACTACAGGTTACAATTTATAAGATACTAATTTCAGCAATGCCAAACACCGCCTATATATAGGCTAAGGATACAAATTTATATAAACGTCAAAATTACCCTTAAAAACTTTGCAATCACGTGAGCCAATATATAATACATATCAAACTGCAAACAAATAGTATTTGTGAGGCTGGCCATCCGAAACGACACAACAAGGTGTTGTGCCAAGCCTTTATCCAAGCACCACATGCGCGCTTTCACTGCCGTGGTCGCTGGGCATCCACCAAATATTTTGCGCCTGTTGGCAGCTGTAGCTGTCACGATATGTTAGCTCAAACAATAATGACACGAAAAGGCGATTCAAGCAAGCACAGCCATGGACAGCAAAGCAACTGAAACATTCAAAAGTAAGCTATTTAATTCATTAAAACAAAACCCATTCAAGTTTAAATCCATATGCCACCAAATAGTGCAGGGCATGCCATATCAAGGCTTTTGTTGTTTTCACTTTCATCATTGTTACTCAACTTTTGTGATGTCTTATTGTACATAGGTGGAATAGGAAAAATAAGTTTGATATATAATGAAATATTTAGGTTACTACTAATAATTTGGATTTAAGTATTTTAAGTTGAATTGATATGCTATTTTTTCAAATTATTGAATCAATAATCTATTTGGGTCGTTCTAAATAGTACCGCAACTAATCTTTGGCCCATGAAGTGGGGAAACATTGTGTTACATTATTCTACATGAGTTGAATATAGAAAATAAGTCAGGTATATCATGAAACATTTAAACTATTACTAATAACTTGAGTTTAAAGTAATTTTGGGTCGTGGCCGTTAGGTTATTTCTTCAAATTATTAGGGTAGTAGCTTATTTGGATCGTTATAAATAGTATCACAGCTAACTTTAATTCACTTTAGGACTTTCTAGCAGTGTGGATAAATGAGGAGACTTCATAGAGAGATAGAGGCCCTAAGAGTTTATACCTTGTACACACCTAATATGTTAATTGTTCTATGTCCGTTAATAGGCTGTCATTCATATATTTAATTAGGGAAAGAATAGGACCACGCAATGAAAATGCTATATATTTGAGTAAATGATATTGTAATATCTCATCTCACGTCGGTAAGAGTTAGAAAATTATCCTAATTATATATATAGAAACAAATGGAATACTACTAGTAACTTAAGCTTAGGCATTTTTTGATCGGATTGTTAGGCTATTTATCCAAGTAAGTCAGTCAATAGTCCACTTATCCAACTTTCTATCTTTAAGCTTCCTTGAGTTCATATTAATGTAGTGTCAATTGTGCCATTCTTGGCAAGCAGTGGAAATGTTTAACTATCAGATGAAATGGTGTCTAATAGGAAGGTTCACCTAAAATTAGTACATATTTGAGTAGTGGAACCCCAATAATTGACACATAATCAATGCTTATCACGGAGGATGTCTAAGGAAAATCCAACCTAACTTGATGGTTAAACATACCTACGTAGGGAAGATTTGTCAGAAACTAAATCAATGAACATTAAAAAGCATTTTCTGGCAACTACAATCATTAACATTAGAATTTCCCATAAATTTTCCAAATATTTGAAACCCATTGGCAGAACCCTTTTACATCATTTCCATC
>JAULJZ010150530.1:0-10000 GCA_032270985.1 Heliamphora pulchella | reverse complement strand
ATAATAAATAAAAAGTTCTAAACAATCTGCAAAAGATAATTAAATAATTCGATAGAAAAACAACACCAATCCATGCATAAAAAACTTCATAATTCAAACAATTTATGAAATTTTTTTTTAAGAAAAATCAATTATAAAAACACCGACATAACAGTAACAAGTTTACCAATAAATATTGGTTGAACATTCCATTAATTTGGATTCAGTCAGATATTAACAATATTGGTTGAATATTTTATTGATTCGGATTTAGTCTCATCTTCAGCTATAGTCATTTTTTCATAACATTTTCTACGAGCTCTTCCAATTTTATTTTTTTAAGTGTTACATAACAATAAAAATATACACATAAGAATTTATTTATTTTTATTTAAGGAATCACATATAACTGAATGGACCGAAATTGTATGATACAATGACAGTGCATACGAATCGAATCAAATACTGCGCAAGACAGGATCTACATCTTTTAAAAAAATTTGTATTGTGCAGAATTGTTTGGACAGACGGGAAATTGTTCAGATGGAAAATCGTATGAAAAAATAGTATCTTTTTCTGAAATCCAAAAATTAAAACCCGATACACCCATAAGGTGAAATAAGAATTTTGCCTGCGTGATTCTTCTAGTTTGATCACGTTTTAGCTCTTGAAATTTCAAGATTAACGCTGCGAACCGATAATCTTGTCTATGCTTAGATCTTCTACTATATTTCTAGATGCCGAAACAAAAACAGAGTGTGGACTTTGATCCTTCTTGTTCTAAACCATGTCTGATTGCCTTTCCATTTTTCTAGTTATTACAAATAAGTGGAAACTCTATGAGATTGAGTGTTGTGTATCACATGCGTTATGGCGGCTAAAATTATAACGATATATAAATAGGCTACAACATGGACCAAATTAGTAAATAAGACACACGCTTCTAGTGTAATTAGGAAAATTCACTTCAACCCAGAAATAACTTTCTAAAAACATAAATTATAATTCATACCACTAAAGAATCATAATTCCACTCCCGACCTTATTCTCAAAACCAAATATTCGAACTCCTATTATTAAATATTTTATTTATTTTCTTCTGCACAAAAATTACAGATACCCATCGATTAAATTAAATTACTGACAATTATATTTAATCGACCTCTTTTTTAATTTTTTAAGACTTTTCACTTAACTTATTTGATATACTTGATCATAGAATTCACCTACAAGGTTTGGTACGATCAAAACTTATAAGTTTCCTTAAATTGGTATCATCAATCCCTATGTTGAGACGTGAATTCTATAATAATTAAAATTCACCATATAAGTAATACTGTTATCCAAGTCACCAGAATTATAAACCTGTAAAAGATCGCACCTTTTAATAAATCAAAAAAATAAACACTAAATATATGTGCTAAAAATTATTTCGAGATTAAGAGTATAAGCACTCATAATAATAATTATGGAATGTAAATTAATTTATATAGTTGGTATAAAATTAATTTTCTCAACTTGGTCTTGTTCAATAAACATAAAGTATTAACCTGCTGCTAAACTATTGATTTGATTTGATTTGAGCTAAACTAAGAAGAAATCATTTTAAACAATTTCAAGAATTTAATAATCGGAATAGAACCATGAATACCATGGAATTGGACCGAACCAACCAATAAAGAATGGTTTGGTTCCGATTTAGAAATGAAGTACTAAAACTCAATACTTCTTACTTATTTTATGTTAAAACATTATACATTAATTTTCTTTAATTTTTTTTCTCTATTCTTTCTTATATTATTTTATTTTATTTCATTAATTATTTTATAAGATTATAAAATAACGTTCTTGTATTTATAAATTATGAATTATATTTTATCCTCTTTTAATTTTATTTTTTATTGATTATAACAGTCTATAAATTATATAATATTATAGTGTTATAAAAAGAAAGTAAAAACTTAGATTATAAAGGACAAGAAACAAAGAAAAAAAAAGAAGATGCAAAAATAAAATAGCTAAAAACCAAAAAACATTATTTATATTTATACATAATACATAATTTAATATAAATATAATAAAATTAAATAACAGTGCTGTTTAATTATATACAGTTCTCTAGAAGTTTAAATCAAAAATTAAATCATAATGAACGATTTTTAATAATTTAAAACTAGAATCAAACTGTCAATAATAAAAAATTAAATGAAATTATACAATTTGAATCGATTTAGTCCGCTCTATACATTTTATCAAATTTTTATTTTAACTACGCCCTGAAGTTGTTTTCCAAAAAAAAAAAAACTACGCCCTGAAGTTTTGGATGCAAAGTTCATTTTTTTAAGGTACTCGTGCGCCATGCTTATTGCACATATTAATATAAATAATATTTGCCCTAATATTATGCCGCGGATTTAGCCTGTGTTTGAACTAACTTATTTTTGTGATTTTTGAGCTTAAAAGAAAAAAAAAAGTTAATTAATTTGGTTTATTAAGTTTTTTTTTTACTTTTTTTATATGATTTGAAATTAACTTTTTTACAAAAAAGTCAAAAAATCTAAAAGTCACTAAAAAAATTAGTCCAAACACAGGCTTAAATTATGAAATTGGGTTTAATGCATTGGTAACCACTATATTTGATGAAAAAGCTAACCACTATATTATTTACACCCAAGTTCAGTCCCTAATAACTTTTAAAAAAATTTAAGTACAAAAATTTTAATCACAGAATAGTGTCACTTATCGATAAAAAGATATATTATCTAAACAAAATATATTCTTATCGATAATAATAAGTGATATGTTATTAATTTTATGTTTTAAATCTGTACAAATAGTCCAATTGTAATTTTTTTTATGCATAATTCCGCAATTGACAGCCCAGCACTTATTTTATTTAAATTTTTTTGTTTATTAATATATTTTATTTTAAGTTGGATAACGCAAATTATTATGGGCAAGTGATAGTCTTGGAGTGGGCAGTTTTAACCGACCACTTTTCTAATGAGAATGGGAGGCTCACACGTAGACATCTCCACTTTCATGTTAGGCAAATTATTAGATGCTCGAGTATTTTATAGATAACGTGACGTGGTATTTTTTATAAATAAAAATATTTAATATATATTAAATAAATTATTTTTTATTTTTTATCTGTTAAACAAGTGTAAGTTTACATTGTTTTACTTAAAGTGTTTTTTTACTATTTTATTAAATAAAAATACTACGTAAATAATGTTACATAGTATTATAAAATATTGAGTAATTACTCTTAATTTTATGGGTCTTTTGCTTGATAAAGTTGTATATTCATCTTGTTTTTGGATAAGCCTCGCCGATAAATTATTAGTTGTCTGATTATAGTACTGTTCGGGATAACTTTTTTTGTGATATATTTTTTTGTAATTTTTTTGATTTTTTTTTTCTAAACTTTTTATTATTTTGGTCTAGATTTTTTACTTTTTAATTCATCATTATAAAACAAATCTAAAAGTTTAGCCGTTTTGACTAAAGTTGAATTTTTTTTACTAAAAACGAAAAAGTCTTAAAAAAACTTTAAAATGACTTTTTTTCAGCTTATGTTTGGCCTAACTTGTTTAAAAGTCTTTAAAAAAGTCAACTGGTTTGGCCTAAGTTGATTTTTTTTACATCTTTTTAAATTTATTTTTTTTATAAAAAATAGTTAAAAAGCCAAAAAATTCTAGAAAAAAGTTAATCCAAACATTAGTGGAGTATTTCTTAGTTTTTTTTTTTTTGATTTCTCGTAACGGAAAAAATTTAAAAAGTATTATCGTTTAAACTAACGTAAATTCTTTTTACTATATTTATATACACTATATTTATAAATTTATAAATATATTTAATATATATTGTTACATATATAAATAAAATTACATATATAATAAAATAATATTGCATTATATTATAAGCATTTTGTATTTACATATTCATTAACCAGATAAATATGTGTTGTGTAGTTATAAATAATATTACTTGTTATTATAGTATGTAATATAACAACCTATTATATATATACAATATATTTTTAGATAATATATGATATAATATTATTTATTAGTGTATCATAATGCATGCAATATATGATAATCAGCATAAGATATAACGTATCTAATAATATATCTTTAATTATATATATTATAATTTAAATTTAAGATACAATACAAATAATATATATCTATTTAATAAAACATCACATATAACATATATATATATATATATATAATTAATTAACATGTAACATATTTTTTTGCTGTTAAAAAAAAGTAATATCTTTTTATGTTTTTAAAAATATGAAAAAAGCAATATTCTTTTATATATTTTTTTTCTATATTTTATATTGGATATTTTATATTGATAACCAAATAGTAGAATAAAAATAAACTTTCTATTTTATTTTCCCTTATATTCATTCCTTCCTACCAAACAAGCCCTCTATTAATTAGTTACTTTGGTAACAATGATTGGTAGGGGAATCTTAATTTTCAAATTTCTCTATTTAAATGTATTCTCAATCGTTAAATCATAATTTGAATTTTTTATATCTTAAAATTTACAAATAATTTTACAGCCAAAAGTTCATTAGGATTGAGAAGTAAATAAATATAGAGTGGGAAAAATTTTAACCAAGAGAGAAATTGGTTTTTTTATAATTAGTCAAAGTGCGCGTAAACTGTTCCGAACATCTCGAAATATTAAAATAAACAGAAAAATATTGCATGCTACTGCAATACCAATAATTGAGTGGCAAATTGAAGAAATTTCTATGGACCTCAATGTTGTTCCATTCTAATCTAAGATTTCATGTAAGAAAATGTGAAAAGCATGTAAATAAAAAATGTGATAAGCATGTTTGCCTCTGTCTAAAGTTGGACTCAATTTCTCCTTACCATACCTATTAATTTAAGGATTTTTGGCAATTTTGACTCTATATCACCTGAAAACTACAATTGCCCCTAAAAGATTAATTAGAGAAAATTATCTCTTAAATCATATTTAAAAGTGCAGTTACCCACACCTCAGCCTAAGGGTCATCAACGGGTTGGGCCGGATTAGCCCGGCCTACATAATAGTGTCCAAACCGGTCCACGAGTTATGTCCGACGGGCTATTTTTTGTGGCGGGTCAAATTTGAACTTAAATTGTTAAGCTTAAGCCCTACCCAATGGACTTAGCCAAGACGGGCTAATGGGCTGGTTAACGGGCTTTTATATTTTTTTATTGGATTTGTTTATTTTGTAGAGCTCATTGAGTTTGTTATTTATGCAAAAAAATAAAATTTATCCGATATATTTAGCTACGTGATAGAAAAATATTTATTTAACTATTTAACAAAAAAATTATATTGACTATTTATTTATTTATAAATAAGTGTAATCTATTCACATGTTCTATATATCGGATCAACGTTATTTTTTGTATGAATAATAAACTCGACAAACTTTACATAATGAATGAATTCGATCAAAAAAATATATGCAAAAGATTCATTTAAATTGGAAGAAAACCAATTCTTTATTATTAATTTTTTCGGATTAGGCGGGTCTTTAGAGTGGGCCTTTGGGAGTGGAGTGGGCTCCAACAAGTATACCTAAGTCCGGCTCAAATATTATTCGGCCGGGTCGGGCTTGGGCCAAGCTTTAGCCTAACGAGCTAGGCAGGCTTGGACGGAGTAACGGGCTAACGGGCTAAATGATAACACTTACTTCAGCTTTTACTAAGTACTTTAGCGAGAGTTGAATAGAGACTATGATATCATTGCAGCTAGTTGTGAAAGAAAAACGGTGATATAAAACTCATGCATGGTGATCGATTTTTTTCCTTTGTTTTTGTTGGATTTTATTTTTAGTATACTTTAGTAATGTCTCATTGGGTAGAAGTTTATGGTACTTTCTACATGGAAGTTTGGTTTCTTCCTGTGTAGGATTTTCTCATTACAATGTGGAGGCGTTTTCGTTCCCTTGAAGGAGGTGTCTTATTGCAATCGATATACCATATTAATATACTTTATGTCAGATTTATAATGCATTAAATCTTTTGATCTTTTTCGATAAAAAAAGTGTAATTGGCGTTATCAAACATCATTGTAGAGAAGATGCTGATAAAATACATTAATAGCTAGCTTGATGTCAGTTTGTACGGCAAAAGTTTTAAAGATATAAGTAATTCAAAATGCACACACTTTGTTTTGGATTCTCTCATTCTCACTTTATGTATTAAAGTAATTGTACACAAATCGTTAATACTTGCATAACTTGGTGTTCAAAAAAAAGGAAATTAAAAAAAAAATAAAATCATTGTGAGCATTTAGAATCGCCCATTATCTATTTTCGATCTGCTTGCCTATTTTCTCTACACATGCCATGCACATGCTATTTTTTCATGGTTACAAACTAATTTGTTTAACTTGCTAATATGTTGGATTGTTTGAAGTGTTGTTTTACGCTTTGTTTGTTTTGGCAGATAATTTAACCTTTTAGCTGAAAAAAATACAAAAATGGTTTTCTTGTATTTGGTTGTGCGTGCTTTTAAAAATAATGGTGTTAGCATGTTAGTGTTGTTACATATTGTGATGGTAGTTGGAATGTGGGAGGGGTAGCAATGGCCGGCGGTGATGGTGGCGACCGCTACATCAGTGGGGGTGGTCATGGTAATGTAATAAGTTTTTTGCCTTTAAAATAGGGCATTTTCTTTTTCAAAATTAGCATAATTTGTTGATCAAAAAATATTTTTCATAAACTTTTTGGCTTTATTTGATAATCGGTGTAAGTTAAATGGGATTAATTGTGAAGTGAAATTAGTGTATGAATTAGTAATGAAATGAGATTAATAATGACATGGTAGTAGTTTTTTTTTTTTAATATTTAATTTAAGTGGAATTAAATAAAAAACTAGATAAACTCACGTTTAATTTGGGTGTAATTGGATAATGTGATATATGATTAAATTGAATAATTTTCAACATTACCATTGTATTAAATAAATAATAAAATAATCTTTTCTCCTCTCAAATAAATAAATAAATGTTTTCTATATTCAAATAAAAAATATATATTTTGTATTTTTTAAAATTAGCTACTAAGTTAATTTATTTTAAAATTAAATAAAATAAATAAATAAATATATTTTGACTTTAATTAAATTAAACAAATAAATATATTTTAACTTTTTTATTAATTTTTTAAAATTTTCTCAACAGCCCCTTCCACTCCTGAAACCCTAACAAAGCCCACCTCTTCTTCGTTCCCTTCCCCTCCAACCTCTCCACGTGCTCTATTTCCCAATGCATCAGAGACCTCCGGCAATGAACAGTCAAATCGAACACTACCGCAATCCTTGCTAATCTCGACGACTCATATCTCGGCACGACGAGTCCCAATCTGAACTCGTTCATGTGGATGCTCGATGATCAGATCGCGAGCTATGAATCATTAGACTTTGGGCTCGTTAGCAACAATGTTAATTGTACACGTAGAAGGATAAAATTAAAAATTGTGATGAGAAAAGTTAAAAAGTCTAAAATTAAATAGGATAAAAACAAGGGTTGAAAAACGAAACTTTTTAACTTTTTAGATTTTAAGCCAAAAGTTAAAAAGTCGTCTTAAAGTCAATAGCCAAACGAAGGCTATATATTGTGTTTTTGGCAATAGTTTTCCTAATGTATTTTTATTTTGAGATTTATTTAATGAAAAATTAGTGAACAGTTCAATTTATATGCCGTTTACTATTTTTTATTCAGTATAAGATTTTTTAATGAACAAGATCCCTCCTCATAAAAGTTTTAACGCGCAAGGTCCTCTTAAGACAAAAAATACCCTAGAACAGATATATTTATTTGTGCCTTTTCAAAACATATATAATTAATACAGATAAATTTATCTGTTTTTTTAATTAAAAGTACATGTAAAAAATATAAATAAAGTTATTTATCTTATTAAAAGTACGTATAAAGAACATAAACAAATTTATCTGTACATTTTTAAAATATGTATGAAGAATACAGAAAAAATTATCTATCTTTTATTGAAAGCACGCGTAAAGAATATAAATAAATTTATCTGTCTTATTGAAAGCACGTACAAAGAATACATATAAATATATTTGTGCATTTTCGAAACATGTATAAATAACATAAATAGTTAGATTTATCTGTCTTTTATTAAAAGCGCGTGTAAAGAATACAGATAAATTTATCTGTCTTCTTGAAAGTACATATAAAGAATACAAATAAATTTATCTGTTTGCATTATCTGCGTTGATATGTAAACAGATAAATTTATTTGTTTATAGGGTATTTTCGAATAAAATCATGCAATTGGACCTTGCGCGTTAAAACTTAATTTTTTAGATTTTTGACTGAAATCTCATTTATTTAATATGTTATTACTTCTTTCCAGGCTTATTTTTGGAAACAAAATATTCCCTCTCATGAAAGACGAAGGAATATGCGTGGAGGTCTGGTAAACAAGAAACTGAGAAAACAAAAAAAAAATCTTAAATAATTACAGAGTAAAAAAAAAAAAACACAATGAGTCAATTGTATTTTTAAGCATTTTCATAGGACAATTTGCTTCCATTGATCTTTCAGGGGCAGATTGCACGTTTTGAACACTTTTTAAAGAGAATTGGCTCCAATTAATGTTTTAGACGCCCAATTACACTTCCAAAGATAAATTAATATAGTAATTCAGCGACATTTTATAATTTTTATTTTTAGTTTATAATAAATAGATATATATTTTAATTTATTTTTAAAAAAACAAAAAAAAATCATTTTGTTAAATATATATTTTTGAGTGGAAGCGATATAATAGAGGTGGCACATGTGGGATGAAAGTGGTAGACGTGAAGAGGTAGGTGGAAGTGGAAGTAATGGCTCGTGGGTAGAAATGGTGATCAAAGATTTTGGTAATGACGATGATTAACAACTACAATAGGTGAAGGTATAGTGGTCAATGGAGGAGATTGTGCATGAGTGGAGTAGCGGTTAGCATGAGAGGTGTCTAGTGGAGGTGGCGTCAATTATTAGAGATGGTGGCCGAAGATAGTGATAGTAGCAAGAATTAGAAATGGTCACAGATAATGAATATGAGAGAAAGAAAATATTTTTTTTTACAAAATAAGTGAAAATATGGGTGCGTTTTGTTGCATTTTTTAAAATTGTAATTTAAAAATTATTTTCTATAAATGAATTTGAGAAACAAATTCATAATATTTTGTATTTTTAGAAAAGTAAACAAAAAGAAGCGAAAATTATGACGACTGAGACACTAAGAGGACGACGACGATGGTTGAGACACAACGAGGACAACGATTGAGACGCGAATCTCTCTCTAATTCTTCTAATCAAGAAAAAGAAAGTGAAAAGAAAGCAAAATAAAGGACAATGACTGTAGACGCGACGACTGAGACAATGGCTTCGAGATTTGGCTTGACGACGACGACGACAATTGAGATATGTTGAGATGACGACGACGACAATTGAGATATGGCTCGAGACGACACCAACAGCAATTGAGACTTGGTGAGATGACAACGGCGACAACAACTACAACTAAGAGGCCGCGATGATAGTGATTAAGATGTGTTTTTCGTTTTCTCCCAAAAATTGAACTTGAATATTTTGAAAATAACTTTTAAAAGTTTTAAAATTTTCTTGTTTTGAAGCTCTTTTTTAACTCCTTTTTTTTTTTGAAAACTATTTTGTAAAAATTGCTAATAAATGCATTTTTATTGTTTTAGGACAACAATTTTTCAAAAAGTGGATATGAAAAATGTAACCATTTTTAGTTTACAAAGAAATTGTAAATCTTAAAAACCTTTTATATATATTTTTTAAAAATAGAAAATTTGCTTTTATTAATAATTTAACAAAAAATTGAAAGAAAAAATAAAAAATTAAATGTAAATGTAATTACCAAAATATATATTTACTCTATTTTTTAGGCAAAGCATGTCAATATATATATATATATATATATATATATATATATATGGGTAAACAA
>JAULJZ010150529.1:0-10000 GCA_032270985.1 Heliamphora pulchella | reverse complement strand
ATTTAGTTTCTGCATTTTTCCATTCATTTCCATTCTTTTGTTATCCATTATTTACTGATTGACACCTTCCTCTTTGCTGCTGTGGACTTACGAGTTTCTCGTGCTTCATGTCCCGGCGAACTCCGCAGCAGACCCCCTGGTTATTCCCCGAATAGCCCGATGGTCCCGAGGGCTAAAGGAAAAGAAGGCCGGAGGGAAGAACATTGACCTCTTCCGAGTCTCCTTGAACCGATTGACTCCCGAGCAGGTATCATTTTTACTATTTTCTGCGCTGTTCTCTATATTGTACACCTTTATTCTGCATACTGATCACTGTATTCTGTACACTGGTTATCATACTATACTGTATTCACTACTTACTATTTTCTTCTTGCACTATTCTTTAAATTACTGCTGGTTCACTAGGATGTTTGGCGAGGAGTGGAGGATCAGGCCTACGCAAATCTAATGTGCAGCAGGGATAACGCCTCTAGGCGGATCCTGCTGAACGACCAATTTGGTGGGGAGTATTATCTCGACGAGCGAGTGGTCCGTCAGTCACTCGGCCTTGATCACTTCTGGATACCGGTGGTTCCTCCAGCCTGCATGCGCTGGACTGATCATATAGGCCGCGTCGACTTGCTGTTGGAGACTATAGGGACCCCAGTTTCAAAGCTGCTAGTGGTGAAAATGGACTACACAGCCTGGGCCCGGGCACACCTAATGGGTCCCTTAGGTCCTGGCCCGACTGGCCCTGGCGGCAGGAGGAGGGGACCGGCACCGGAGGCTACTAGTGCTAGTGTTGCTGCAGCTGTTGATGCTGGTTCTGCTGCTGCTGACGCTGGTCCGGCTGGTGGGGCTTGGGTTGGGAGTGTCGAGATACCCTGGACCGTATCTTCCTTTATAGATGGGTATCCTTTCGATATTCCTATTCTGGTTCCTTCAGCCCCGGAGTTCCGGCCAGAGCACGCCTAGGTTTGACTGTTTTCTCACTATTTTCTTTTCGTCATTTCTTATTCGTAGACTGCTCAGTTTTGTATTATTTCTCAATAGACGGATCAGGTTTAGCTGGACCGTCTCATGCTGGTGGTGAGCGGCCTGCGGACCCTTGTCCGCCAGCAAGATGCTGCTCCGCGTGCAGTTGGGGTTCCTTTTGTTCCTCGGCCGGTGAGTGTTTGCCTTTTGATCTCTTTGTTCTTCTTTATACTGTTTTCTTATTTTCTTATCTCTTTTGATAGCCTCCTGTAGCTGTTGCTGTTCCACTCCTGCTCCTGCTCCTGTTCTAACTCCAGTTCCAGCTCCTGCCCGAGGCTGGGGTTCTCGTGCATCTTCCCGTGCTCACTCCAGCCTATCCAAAGTCGTGTCCTCTTCCTCTAGTAGTGACGGCAATGACTTGGAGAGGCTTTTTGATGACATCAGTTCGGACGAGGCTGGTCCTTCCTCCCGCCGGGTCCGCCCCAGACATCAGTGAGAGAGAGAGAGAGTCCCCTCCAGCTTTATTTTTTGATTTTATTTTAATGGGCCTGCGTGCCCCAGTTTGATACACTTATGGGCCTGTGTGCCCCTGTTTTGTGCCTGGGTGCCCCAGTTTTACATTTTGGTACATTATACAACTGTTTATGTGTTTTTAGAGCCTTCGTGCCATTTTATTATTTGCTTATCCATCTGCTGTATGATTTACACTGTACTCACTGCTCATACTGCATCATGCAAATGTCAAAATTTACACAAACTTCAAAATCCACAAACTGACACATGCCCGCCACCTTTTGACATGGCGGTCGCCATATACAACATGGCGGTCGCGACTTAAATTTGGACTTACAGGGCGGTCACCTGGTCAACAAGGTGTTGTCATTGTACGGTTCCCTTTCAACATGGCAGTCTCCCACTACAAGGTGGCGATCGCCACAATGAAGGTACTTTTTGTCGAATTTTTGATTTTTTTTCTTTTTCTGTCTTATAAATACAGCCCTGTGTAGACACTCCAATTTGACCCTGCCTAATCGTAGGAGAATCCGATGATGAAAACAACTAAAATAGTGCTTCATTTCGATCCTCAGGAAGTGATCCAAGCTCGGTATCTGAACCCAAAATATTCAAACCAATGAAATTTTGATGAACCATTGAAACTTGCAGCCCAAGTAAGGCGACCACCAACTTGCATTGTGGCGCCCGCCATAGAACTTTGTAAAAACCCTAACCCAAAGTGGTGAGCGCCACCTTCCATCATGGTGACCGCCAGCTCCCATTATGGCAACCGCCATAGAACTTTGTGGAAACTTTCAAAAACCTGGCGACCGCCAACTCTCATTGTGGCGACCGCCAACTCCAAATAACCTGACGTGTCCCTTAAATGTGGCAACATCTCATTGGCTGATAAACTCTATAAATACCGTATCCCAACGTACGTTTTCAGTACGAATTTTGAGTGAGAGAGACTCTGCCGATATACCGAGCGATCCCGAGCCTCGACGCCGAAATCCTGCCAAACCTCCGCCCGATGTCGAAGTCTCGCTTGGATCACCACCCGAGGATTGGTCTATTGGAGCACATTCTCGACTTGAGGATTCCACAATTCAAGTACCTTGTTTGGATCCCCGTTCCTTCTAGTCCTATTCTCTCTCTTTTGGGGTGATCGGGTTGCATTTAATTTCAATTCAAGTATTCTTTCTTATTTACATAATTAATCTTGTCTTTATTTGACTTTATTTAGTTTAATCCTTTAATTCGTCGCTTAATTAACACATTCACACCAAGCACATTATCGTTTTCTTTAATATACGCATCAAATTAGTGCTAACATGATTTAACGAGACGACTAAATAATGTCGTTATTGTTATGATATAAATACTTACATAAAAAATTGTTGTAATTGTCAATCTTACACCCATTTAATTCTAGTATTTCATTTCATGTCTTTTCTTTTCTTTTATATTAATTTAATATTTTAGCATTTATTTTTTTTTCTTTTCTTTTCTTTTAGTTAGTCTAATTTTCTTTAACTAGCATTCCATTTCATTTTATTTTCTTTTCTTATAGCATTAATCTATTTTTCTTTTCTTTTTCTTTTTCTATAGTTCTTTTTTAGTACTCATTCCATCTTTCTTTTTCTTTTATTTCATTAAACCTAAAAATCACAAAAAGTCCTTTAAGCTAATTTTCTTTTCCTTTTTAAATGTAATTCTCTTCTCTTTATTTTCTTTTTTTTATTTACTTTATCTCTTTTAGAACACAAAATATAAATAATTAGGTTTTCTTTTTTTAATGGTCTACTAAACATTTTCTAACATTTTTCTTTTAGCATAATTTTTCTTTTATGACATTTTCTTTTCCTTTAAATCTCTAAATTCTCTTTGTTATAAAACTTTCATTTCATTTTCTTTGTTAACAAGTTTTCTTTTAAAATTCTTACGCATCTTTTATATTTAATTTTTCTTTAATGTTAGTTTAGTTCATTTTGCTGATATACATGTTTTAGTCATTTTCTTCAAAATGCATGTTTAGAATAGTCTTAGCTTATTTTATAAACAATTCATGTTTAGAAAATTTTAGCATTTTCTACCATTTTTTTGTTCTTTTATGGAAGTCATGATAGGTAGTTTATTTTTGTGAATATTGCATGCGGGTGTGCTCCATATAGCCTTTAGTTAGAAATTGCATGCCGTAGGACTTAGGACTTTATCCCTTTATTTTTTCCAACTTGGAATGCTATGTACATATGTTATGTATTTTTCACATTTGATTTTGGATATTCTCTCTTTGTCTCTATTTTCTTTATTTATATGCATTTGAGAAATTCTATTAAAGAGCCAATGATGATTAGTAGAGGCCAACCTGATAGTTAGGCAAACGGGGTGCCTAACACCTTTTTCGATTCGTACCTTAGCCCCCGAACCCTTTTATCTAGTTAACGTTTTCAAGATCAGTAGCTATTTTTGTTTTTCTTAGTTTTTCTCAAAAACTAAGTGGCAGCTCCATTTTTGATAAAAGGGGTTTTCAAAATTTGGCTTTCAAGGTGTTAAAATATTTTTTTAAACATCTTTTGAATTCTTTTATTTTTGACCCCCAAATTTCAACGCTACAGTATTTTCTGGTGACTCTACTGCGGACTGGTTTCTAAAATCAATTAAGAAGGTTAGATTTAAAAATATCATTGGTTCTTAATAAAATTTTTCACTTGTATTTTCGCATGTATATGCATTGTTCTTCAAATCCCCCTGCCTGGTCGACCCGATGACCTGAACGTTAATTCGTTTCGGGGATTTTTGGGAAGACGGGCAACCCTTACTGACTGTACGCTATCATAGGTGCAGTAACAGAGTTCGGGCGTACTGTTTGACCATGTCCTGCACCACTCCAGGCATGGGAGGTATATACCCGACTCTATTTAGAAGGTACCATGTTCGATTAACCAAAACTAGCCTTTTGCATATAGTGAACTTAGAACCCTCCAATTAGATGCTGCTAACACTAATAGGATTATGTGCTTTTCTTTATTGTATGTTTTGGTTGTATATTGTTAGGATTGTTTATTCGAATCAGGCTAGTTCTTTTCCCGATTTCGGCCCAGATTTTCTGTTATCCTTTGAATAGATTAGTATTTCGCCTTCGGGCTCTTACCCGGATTTCATCCTTCACCCTGATTAGTTTCTCACACCATAGGTTTCTTCCCGAGGTCGTGCCCATGTTTCGTTCTAACACCTCTCTCTCTCCTCTGGGTTCGTCTCGAATTGTCAGTTCTTCCCTGTTGTTGTATTAGGCTTCTTCCCGGGGTCAAGCCTGTGTTTCGTTTTTAGATCTTTAAGATAGTTTCTCTCCTTTCTGGGTTCTTCTCAGGTTGCTAACTCTATATCCTGTTTCTTAGTCTAGGCTTGCTTTCTTCAAACCCCTTTCTTTCAACCTATGAGAGAAAAGTTTCATTTTTCTACTGTTGTGCCACCGGTTTTTTTTTCTTTATAATCATAGGTCGAACCAGTCTCTTGAGGGTTAGAATAATCTTCTCACCGAAACACCATCCGTCTAGATAAGGCCTTTTCTCTAGAACTTAGTTGATTCATTCCCTTTGGTTCTTATCCCGGGTTTTCAGATATTCAGTTGTTATGCTGCTGACATAAGCCCGACATGGGCATTATTTTAGTTTCAGCTATTTTGGGGTATCTGGGAGATTTGCTATCTGTTATCTGAACTCTTTCAAAAAATGTCTGAAACTGGTCATTCTGCTTGTGGGATTCAGGTTTTTCTGTGGGTTACCATTGATCGAGGGAGAGTACAGTCGACACGAGGGGTAAGGCTGCAAAAATGACAAATTGGCCCTCCGAAAAAGAGCAAGTCAGGATCGTAGTGAAGAATCTTCAGCCTCCCCTAAAATGCTATCTGATCACACAGCCTCTTTCCAAATTCGAGCAATTGTTTGATGCCGGGGTTTAGATAGAGGATGCAATCCGGTCTGGGGACATTGAAAAAGTCGAGCCGAACCAGAAACCACTAAGAAGGACCTTCCCCACAAACAACCAAAATCCATCCGCTGCTCGCTTGGGCGAGGTGAACCTTTTAAATCCTTCTTCTACCCATCCAGCAAACAACCCTCAACAGTCAGACAATGGCCAATAGCAACAAAAGCCGAGGAGGGTCTTCACCCCCCTCAATATTTCTTTATCCACCGCCCTAAATCGACTTGTCGAAAAGGGGCTCATCAAGCCATTGGACCCCATGCCAGTGCCCGACCCGCTTTCTCCGAGATATAATGCCTCTCAATACTGCGCCTTCCACCAAGGCCACGGGCATTTGACTAAAAAGTGTATGAGGCTCCGCCATGAGATCTAGAATCTCATTGATAACAAAGTGATCCCTCCTCCATCAGTAATCCCAAAACCGAACGTTACTACTAACTCGATGCCTAATCATGCCAGGCAGGCTGGGGTAAATTATGTGTCCTTAAGAGAATCGAAGGACCCGAGTCAGCATATCTGCTCAGCACACCTACCCCACCCTCATGTTCCAATAACTGAGAACCAAACAGTATGCTCGTTCATGGTGCTTAGGGGCAGCCAAGACAGAATGGAGGAATGAAATGATAATACCTGAGAATGGTATCGATCGATGATCCAAATCTACCAACAGGAAGAGGAGCGCAGCGAGATAGAAGACTGGCCATTGGATTACCCGACTTGACCTTATTATGGGTTCGGTCATGTACTCGATGGAATCACCCTTCCCCAACTTTTTGAGGCAGAAGTGTATGTCGATGAAATGCAGTCCTACTAGCTGGTCAGGGTTGTGTTGAAATCTGATGGGACCGAATGGACTAATTTTTGGGCCGCTCATGAGCAGTAAGTAAACTTCATCGAAGAAGATATCTGGGAAGAGGTTGATAACACATGGGTTATCGAAGATGATCAGGAAAGAAGGGAAAGGGCAACCGTTAGTGACCTAAATGATTTGTGGGCGTTTAAAATCCCTCCGCACGTAAACGAAGTGAGACAGACTGATAATGTCATGCTCGGCTTATGGGACCCCAAAGACGGCGTGGAGCACCTTACCCGAAGTGGAAGACATTTTAAGCCAACTCAGTTAGAGAAAGGACAGCCGAGTGAAAATGAGAAAGAGACAGAGCAAGAACAGGAGGATGATGCCGTATTGAGACAATTGAAATAGACACAGGCCAACATCAGTATCTGGGGGTTACTGATGGCCTCGCATAAACACAGGCAAGCTATGCTGAAAGTTTTGAATAAAGCCAGTGTCCCAATAGATGCAACCCCCGAGCAGCTTATTGGACATATTCTACCAGCCGCCGAGCCAAGAGTTGTTTCTTTCTCTAATAAGGATCTTTCCATCGAAGGAAAAAGTCACAATAAGTCGCTTCACATCATTGTCAAGTGCTTAGAAAAGTGGGTCCCAGTGACCCTTATTGATAATGGATCTTCATTGAACGTCTGTCCGTTGAGAACAGCTGTCTGCTTAGGGATGAGGCCAGACCAATTCACTCCCTGCAATCAATGAGTGCGAGCCTATGACAACACAAGAAGGGATGTGCTGGGACTGGTGTCATTTTCCGTTTCAGTAGGACCTCTGGAAATCCCAGTTGAGTTTCACGTACTAAATGTGCCGGCCCCCTTCAATCTGCTGCTGGGCAGGCCATGGCTACATGACCGGAATGTTCAAGCAGTACCATCCACCCTTCACCAAAAATTGAAATTGATAAAAAACGGGGCAGTTCTGACCATTCATGGGGAGGACAGTATTCACCCCCGAAAGGAGGGGAGAGCACAACTCTACTAGAAGTTCAGCATAGTGAAGACGATGTGTTGCTCAGTGGTTTCAGTTTGATGAAGTACTGGCCGTTTAGACGCTAATGAAAGAGGAAGAAAGGTATGTTAACCCACGAGCTTTAACAATGATGAGAAAAATGTCTTTCTTCCCCGGAATGAGATTAGGGCTCAAGCATCAGGGAATCCTGAAACCCATTCAGGTATTGCCAACTTCGCACTGTTTTGGTCTTGGGTATGAGCCAATGAAAGAAGATTTGGAAGGACCTAGAAGGGGGAGAAAGGCTAATTATTCCGGGACACTCAATGGATACTTCGTCAAAGAAGGAAAAGATTTCTGGTATTGTGGTTTTCCGGAGCCATAGATCGACGAAGAAACCAATCAAAAGCTACCTGGGTTGGAGATCATTTTTAGCCACCAATTGTCTGACACATAGGAGGAAGAAATAGTGGAAGGAGAGAAAGAAGAAAAGAAGGTTCAAGAAGAGGACTGGGCTGACAAGTTTGACGGAGCTGACCTGGGCGCGCTGTTTAATGAAAATATAGCTCAGTTGCGCATAACTGAATCGGATTGTTTCATGATGGATTTCAGCGTGCCAGCTGATTGCACCACACTCATCGTTGACGTGGCCACAAAGGTAGTAAAGAATTGGTCCATCGATTCTTCTGGTGTGCAGGTTATCTATCCTGAGTCCAAGATCGAGTTGAAGTCTGTAATTCAGGGCATGTCCGTTAGTGCTCCTCTCCCTGCTTTTACCATTGAGTTTCCAATCCCCACTGTTCTTAATGAAATGAACATGATTTCTGATTACTCTGCTTTGTTCGATTTATTTTACACACTTTCTGACGATTTTGAATTCGACGGGGATATCCCCGAAGAAATAAAACTTTTAATAAAAAGAGAAGAAGAAATGTGTGCCCAACCAATAATTAAAGAAATTTTGTCAATAAATTTGGGTAATGAAACTAACCCGCAAATTGTTCAAATTAGTTCTTCTTTATCCTTAGTCGAATAAGAACAATTAATAACTTTATTAAAAGAATTCAAAGATGTATTTGCATGGTCTTATGAGGATATGCTCGGAATTGATCCCGACATCGTCCAGCACCATATCCCTCTATACCCCGATGCTAAACCGATCAAACAAAAACTAAGACGAATTCGGCCAAAATGGGCTCTGAAGATCAAAGAAGAGATTTCCAAACAGATCAACGCTGGATTCCTAATGGTAACCAAATATCCAAAATGGGTAGCCAATATAGTGCCAGTTTTAAATAAAGATGGTCGTATCCGAGTCTGCGTGGATTTTTGGGACCTCAATAAGGCCAGCTAGAAGGACGATTTTTTGCTACCACACATCGATGTCCTAGTAGATAGTACAGCGGGACATGCCTTGCTGTCATTTATGGATGGCTTCTCCGGGTACAACCAGATTCTGATGGATCCTGAAGACAGAGAAAAGACGGCATTCACCACGCCTTGGGGCACCTATTGTTACCGTGTCATGCCATTTGGCTTAAAGAATGCCGGGGCAACCTATCAAATAGCTGCCACTACCTTATTGCATGACATTATACATAAGGAGGTTGAAGTGTACATGGAAGACATGATAGTCAAGTCTAAGGATCGGGATGGTCACATTACAACGCTGTAAAATTTTTTTGAGAGGATTCGAAAGTACAAGATGCGGCTTAACCCACAAAAATGTGCATTTGGAGTCACCGCCGGAAAAATGCTTAGATTTATGATCACCCAACGGGGCATCGAAGTCGACCCCTCGAAGATCAAAGAAATTTTGGAAATGCCTTCTCCAAGGACCAAGCGAGAAGCCAGGGGTTTTCTGGAAATAATTCAATTTATTAGCCGCTTCATCGCTAAATTGACAACTACTTGTGAGCTACTTTTCTGTCTATTGAAGAAAGGAGTTGAATTTGAATGGGATCAGAAATGTCAAGACGCCTTTGATGCCGTACGACAGTACCTACAAAATCCTCTTGTTCTAGCTCCTCCAAAACCTAACAGGCTACTAGTCCTCTATTTATCAGTGACTGGTTCAGCTATGAGATGTAAGCTTGCACAAGAAGGTAAAACTAGAGTCGAAAAAGTCGTCTACTACTTAAGCAAAAAGATGATCGAGTCAGAAATACGATACACGTCATTGGAGAAGACGTGTTGGGCCTTAGTTTGCGATTCCCGAAAACTAAGGCACTACATGTTATCTTTTACAGTAAACATCATCTCTCGGATGGACCCATTGAAGTATCTATTCTAAAAATTGGCACTGACAGGAAGGCTGGCCGGATGGTTGCTGCTATTATCCGAGTTTGATCTCCAATATGTCACCCGAAAGTCAGTTCAGGGCAGAGCAGTGGCAGAATTTCTGGCCGACCAACCAGTTGAAGGGGATGAAGACACGGAATTCCAATTTTTCGACGAACAGCTAATGAAAGTTGGGGATGACAAATGGACACTATATTTTGATGGTGCATCCAATCAATATGGCTATGGAATAGGAGTCCTTCTCGTCACCCCCGACGATTCACATGTTTCGTTGTCCCTAAAACTCAATTTTGAAGTCACCAACAATCAGGCTAAGTATGAAGCATGTTTAGCGGGATTGGAGGCAGCCTTAGAATTAGGGGCAAGGAAACTGGAAGTCATTAGAGACTCGGCATTGGTAGTTTCGCAAGCAAGAGGAGAATGGAAGGTCAGGGATGTAACTTTAATTCTCTACCATCAAGAACTGGA
>JAULJZ010150528.1:0-10000 GCA_032270985.1 Heliamphora pulchella | reverse complement strand
AATAATAAATATTATCCAATTAAAGACATTTATTTATAGGAAATGAATTATGAAAATCATCAAAATTAATTAAAGAAGCTCTTGGGCTAACATAGGGTTTATTGGAGAGACACAAAGAGGGAGGAGATGAACCGACGTTTTGAATGTGAACGGTCTTGAGCGCAAATGAGAAAAGAGGGAAAAGCCGCCTATATATAAACTCTATGAATTGTGTTGACCCTAAATGAAATTGAGTCGACACTTTTCATGCGACATTAAGGGTGTCCAAAAACAAAATTTGTATCGACACTTTTTACCAGGGTGTCAACACCTTCAGCTTATTGAGTCGACACTTTTCCTGAACGAGTCGACCCAAATTTTACCGAGAGCAAGATAAACAAATTGAGTCGACACTATATAGTTGGGGTCGATACTTTTAAAAAAATGTGTCAATTCTATATAGTTTTGAGTTAAGTCTTTCACACATGTGTCGACCCTTTTTATCGAAAAGCATTGAAATGCATTGAACAAGCATGGTTAGTATGGAAGTTTAAGCATCAATTTTGAGCACATAGCATTACAAGTTCTCTTCTAATATAACATAATCTTTCTTCATTTAATGGTTTGGTGAATATATCATCAAGTTGGTAGTCGGTGCCTACAAATTCAAGTTATATGTTGCCTTTTTGAACATGATCTCTAATAAAGTGATGTCTTATCTCAATATGCTCTGTTCTTCAGTATTGTATTGGGTTCTTAGATATGTTTATGGCATTAATGTTATGACATTTAATAGAAATATGATCTAAACTTACACCATAGTCTTCTAGTTGTTGTTTCATCCAAAGAACATGTGCACAACAGCTACCAGCTGCAATGTAATCAGCCTCAACTGTAGATAAGGCTATTGAGTTCTATTTCTTGCTAAACCATGATATTAAACAGTGTCATAAGAATTGACATATTCCACTTGTACTCTTTCTATCAATTTTACAACCGGTAAAGTCTGCATCAGAATAACCAAATAACTCAAAGGCTATTCATCTAGGATATAATAATTTTAGATTTTGTGTACCTAAAAGGTATCTAAAGATGCACTTAATAGTAGTCACATGTGATTTTTTAGGATTAGCTTGAAATATAGCACACATACATACACTAAACATGATATATGATTTACTAGCAGTTAAATAGAGTAAGGAGCCAATCATACCTCTATATCGCTTTTTCTCTACTTCTTTACCATTTTCATCCTTGTCAAGTTTTGTTGAAGGGCATATTGGAGTTCCCAATGGTTTTGGCTTTTGTATATCAAACCTCTTCAATAAATCTCTTGTATACATGGATTGGTTGATGAAAATTCCATCTTGAGTTTGTTTGATTTAAAGTCTATGGAAGTAATTAGCTCTCCTATCATACTCATCTCAAATTCTCCTTACATACACTTAGCAAAGTCCTTACAAAGATTTACATTAGCTGAGCCAAAGATAATGTCATCGATATAAATTTGGACAACAAGCGTATCTTCTCCTTGAGACTCTATAAAAAGAGTTATATCAATTTTTCTTCTTGAAAACTCATTTTTAATCAAAAATTTGTTGAGCCTTTCATACCAAGCGCTTAGTGCTTGTTTTAAACTATAGAGAGCCTTAGTAAGTTTGTAAATATGGTTTGGAAAATCAAGATTTTCAAAGTCAAGAGGTTGTTTAACAAAAACTTCCTCTGAAATAAAACGATTTTAAAAGGCACTCTTAACATCCATTTGATAAAATTTGAAAATTTTAAAACATGCAAAAACAAGTACCATCCTAATGGCTTCAAGCGTAGCGACATGAGCAAAAGTTTCATTAAAATTGATGCCTTCTTCTTGATTGTAACCTTTGACTACTAATTGAGCTTTGTTCCTAAGAATTACTCCGTTCTCATTTATTTTATTTTTAAAAACCCATTTTGTACTGATGATGGAGTGTTCCGTAGGTCTTAGGACTAAAGTCCAAACCTTGTTTCTTTCAAATTGGTTAAGCTTTTCTTGCATAGCCAAGGTCCAACACTCATCGATTTCAGCTTCGTCAAAATGTTTTGGTTCAGTCTGGAAAAGAAATGCAAAATTACCACAAACATTATGTAGAGAGGATCGAGTTTTAATACCTTGAGATGGGTTATCAATGATCAAGTCTTTTGGATGACCATGAGCATACCTCCATTCCTTAGGTAAATTTGGATTTTCTTGATTTAAAGTACCATCAGCCTGTTAGACTTCATATTGCAGCAATTTTGTAGGTTCCTCATGATTTGGTTCTTATTGGTCATTGATAAAGATGTCCTCAACACCTTTTTCTATGTCAACTAAGTTATCTTTACAAATTTACTTGGAAGAACTGAGGTTAGCTTAATCAAATACAACATATATAGATTCTTCAACAACTAGGGTTCTTTTGTTGAAAACTCTCTAAGCTTTACTAGATATAGAATATCCAAGAAAAATACTTTCATCAGATGTTTCTTCGAACTTGCTCAAAAGTTCTTTGTTGTTATTCAAAACAAAATATTTGCATCCAAAGACATGAAAATAATTGATGTTAGGTTTTCTTCCATCTTGTAGCTCATATTGGGTTTTCTTGAGAGAAGCTTGAATCATAGCCCTATTCACGATATAACAAGTTGTGTTTACAGCCTCAGTCCTAAAATATCTTGGTAGATTGTTCACACACAACATTATTCTATCAATTTCTTCAAAAGTCATATTCTTCCTCTCAACAACACCATTTTGCTGAGGGGTTCTAGGAGCAGAGAAGTTATGGTCCATACCACTTTTATCACAAAACTTTTCAAAATTTTTGTTTTCAAATTCTCTACCATGATTACTTCTGATATTTGTAATTTTAAAACTTTTTTCATTTTAAATTCTCAAAGACAGTTTTCCAAAAGAGGCAAAGGCTTTATCTTTATGAGTTAAGAATAGCACTCAAGTATATCTAGAAAAATCATCAACAACAACAAAAGTGTATGTCTTGCCTTCAAGGCTAAGAGTTCTTGTTGCACCAAACAAGTCTATGCGCAATAGTTGTAAGGGCCTAGAAGTAGAAATCACATTTTTGGATTGAAAATAATTTCTTACTTGTTTGTCTTGTTGACATGCATCATAAACTGTCTTTTTCAAATTTGATTTCAGGTAAACCAATCACCAATTCATTTTTCAAAAGTTCTGAAATTAAGTTCATGTGTGCATGTTTAAGACTCCTATGCCACAACCAACTATTATCATTTAAGGCAACTAAGCACTTAGTATCATCTTTGGAAAGGTCATTTAGATTGAAAGTATAAACATTTTCGTACTTATGGCCCTAAAAAATAACTTTGTTGTCAATTGAGTCTTCAATAACACACTTAGCATTATCAAAGACAACCTTGTGGTCTTTGTCACAAATTTGGCTTATGCTAAGAAGGTTATGTTTCAAACCATCAATAAGCAAAATATTTTCAATAGAAGGGGAAGAAATTTTACCAATACAGTCAATTCTTATGATTTTGCCCTTGCTATTGTCACCAAACGTTACAAATCCACCATCATTAGGCTTGAGGAATACAAACATTGACTTGTCACATGCCATGTGTCTTGAGTAGGCACTATCAAGATACCACATTCCCTCCTTGAATGAGGACTTGAGACACACGTGCAAATGCAATCAAGTTTTGATTTTTGGTACCTAAACTTTCTTGGGTTCTTTGGGGTTAATTTCATGTGGGTGTGTTCCCTTTGGAACCCAAACCCTTTTTCCAGGTAAATCAAGAGATTTTCTATGTGGACAGTTCGTGATAGTGTGTCTATGCTCATAACAATGAAAGCAAGTTGCATTAGAGTGATTCGAGGATGCTTTAACAAAAATAATGCTCAAGAACTTTTTTGTTTCTTCTTAGGTTGATATCCAATCCCAACCTTATCAAAAACATAGTTTTGCATACCAAGAAGTTTGTTCAAGTTTTCTTTTCTAAGTGTAAACTTATGGACAATTTTTATAAGGCCTTTGTCACGCCCCAAACTCCATGCCACGTGAAACACCCATAAATAACCACACAAGATACCCAACCCGAGAATACACTCTCAATTTAAACCATACATGCATTGTATATAAATGCCAAATGGCAACATTACACGGCTCCAATGCCCGAAGAACATGTTATAATATACATAAAACAAAACTAGCAAAAAGAAAGACTACAGCTCTCTCACCTCTTCAGCACCTCCAGATCAACCTGCGTGATCAGTACCTGAAGAAAAGCAAAATCCCACACCGTGAGCCAAGGCTCAGCAGAAACTAGACAAGCATGCAATATAAATAAAATATGCTAGGAAACCAAAGTGTAAGTTTAGACTCTCTTTCAAGCCTTGAAAATAGTTTTCACATACAAATGGGAAAGCGAAGATACAAACCATGTTTTGACTCGCTCACAGGAGCCTGAAAATAGTTAGAAAACAGTTTTTAGATCGCGATTCACATGACTCTTAAAAACAATTTGAAAACTGATCTATCCATCCCATGATACAATACAAGCAACCCATGATACATACAACCAACCCTCACACGCCGCAACCACAGTCCTAACACTGAGATAGAGATCCTCACATAAACATACATTCCCGGGATAAAACCGTATACTATGGCATAAAATCATAGACCAACCACGGTGTAAAACTGTAAACCTAACCACGGGATAAAACCGTAAACTAGACCACGGGATAAAACCGCACACCATACCGTAAGCCACGGGATAAAACCGCATGCCACGGGATAAGACCGCATACCACGGGATAACACCACATATTACAGGATAAAACTGAAATTACGGGATAACACCGAACATTCCTATGCATAACCTAATCAGGATTTAAATGCATATAACATACCACATACACCACATGCATGTGCCCTATAGATCCATCACATCCATGCCTAATAAAACTCTAAGTTCTACAGCATGTAACCACGATACACGTAAGAAATCATGCCATGTAATCCACTTACATAAGTCAACAGTTATAAATACACATAACCATATAACTCGACTAGACATCGCAAGCCACATACCCGTCATTCGATACACGAATAACCCGTCCACATACCGGGACCCGTCCACGCACGGGAACAACCAACACCTAATCCGGAGATCAACACCTTAAACCTCCCACAGACCAATTCTCATCAGAACCCCACCTTAAACCAAACCATGAACCCACACGTCGCGCACATAACCAGCACTCACACCACCGTGCCATAAACCCTAAACCAACTATGCACGTCACACCTGAGGATGGCATCACAAAAACACCCGGGCCACTACACGACCCCCGAAGCCACCACACGACTAACCAAATTGAGGAACAACTAACTCCCCTCTCCATGATTTCAATCAACAGAACCCCATAATTCCATTGACTAAGAACCATTAGAGGAAGGCCAGTCACCAACACGACACCCAAAGGAATCCACAGGTATTTGAATTGATCAATTCCCATAAATTAATCAATTGAATACCATAGGACGCCAATCGAAAACCAAAACCCAACCACCAAACCACCAGCAAACCGCCCATAATTCAGTTGACTATACCCAACCGTCAGTCGACTGAAAAACCCACTAGAAACAGCCAAAAAGCCCAGAAGCAATGTCCAGTCAACTGACCCTTGAGGTCTAGTCGACTGAACCTCAAGAACACCAATCCAGTCGACTGAAACCAAGAACACATGATCTAGTCAACTGAACTCATAGGTCAGTTAACTGAACCAGCCCAGAAACTGTTTTTCAAGCTACGGGTTAGCCCTCCAAACCTCAGATTGAAGCCTCAAAACTCTCTTTTTAACACCCTCAAACAAACAGAAACCTAGGCCTAACATTAAGACCTCAAAAGAAACTCTCAACAACCGATTCCATCCACAGAAATCACCAAAAATAAGGTTTGAATCCCAAAAATTCAACTGAACATAAACTCAGATCTACAGCAATCTAACCAGTAAAAAGACACCCGATTACCCATAGCACCCTTATACAACATACAAGTCTAGAATTCTACCTCGGTGAGTTAAAAACTTGACGCCTCGATCCACGTGTAAAATCGAGCTTCGCCAAAATTAAAATCTGATCGGATGGTTGCGTAGCCCACGACGCCAAAACCAAGAATCTGCTGTTGGATCGCTGAAAATCGAGTTTCGAGCCCCCAAGAACTTAGAGAGAAGGCAGAGAGAAAACGAAAAACTTAGGAGTTAAGTTTTAGAAAATATCTTTATGAAAATATCTAACTCGAGATATTTATAGGTCTCCAAAATATTTTTTTTTGAAATTTTTTGAGAATCCCGTCACAATGGCCCACGGCCACGGGAACCTACCCCGCATGCATATCTATGCCCGATCATGCATCAAAAGCATTAAAAACATGCTCAAACGAAAACACATAACGCGCGTCCGAAAATGCCGAAAAAAGAAAATGGGTCAGGGTCTCACAACTCTACTCCCCTTAATGGAATTTCGTCCTCGAAATTCAACATAAGGTCAAAGAAATAACCGTTGATCGAAACCGACACAGGCACACGAGATGGTCAGCCAAACCATTCCTATGATATAGTCAAACAAGGTCAGGTATCCTAAACAATGGCCGACTATCTCAAAGACACGGGATCTACAACCCATCCTAACCTCACATCATCACCAACCACTACCTCAACAGAGCACACTATCCACGGGATTCATAACCAACCCCAAACAGATGCAATGAAGAATCTGATCCAGAACCTGCAGACTCAGGAAGTACCTTTGCTCACTGTAGGCATATCAGCATCCTCCGGCACGACTGGTGCCCTAGATGAACTGCGAGCTGCTAGAGAATACACTCAAGGCAACCCCACTCTGTCTTGTCCGCCATAACTTGGCGATGTCGGCTGCCGCACCGACTGAACTGATGTACCCCCACCTATCGTCGCTCGGGAAGTCTGAACTGCTGGATGCTGCTGTCGGTCCTGCACATACGAACCCTCTGGCGTACCATCCATGTTCGGTGAATGCTTCCTCTAGGGACAAGTCCTGCGGATGTGTCCAGTCTGACCACATATGTAACAAACGGGCAACTCCATCCCCTGCGACTGGTCTTGCATAGAGCTCTGAGCATGCCTCAACTGTGGGTCTCTAGACTGCCTCAGCTGCGGGCAATCTGGAACACGATGCCCCGACTATCCACATCGAAAACATCTGACCTCCCTCTGCTCTGGCCTCCCTAACGAAGCCACTGATAGTGATGGTGCAGAGAACTGCTGTGATCCAGATGGATGAAAATTGGGACTAGAGGACCTCTGCCTTTTGCTGGAACGCCGAGCTGTCTACACCTCTGCTCCGCCATGCGGTATCATGGCCTCCCTAGAAGCTCGGATCTCAATCATGGTGTTCTCCACCCTCGCTGCTGTCCCTACCAGCTCTGTGAACACACGAATCCCCATCGCTACCACACGCTCCCTAATCGCCGATCTCAGACCCCGCTCAAACCTCATAGAACGCAGCTCGTCTGTGCTCACCAACTCAGGTGCAAACCGGGACAAGCATGTGAACCTGGACTCATACTGCATGACGTCCATCACCCCCTGGATAAGAGTGTAGAACTCTTCCCTGTACAAATCTCTCCTCGAAGCTGCGAAGTATTTCTCCAGAAACACTCCTATAAAGGCTGCCCAAGTGCCTCCTACAATAGTCCTGGCATACTTCCACCAAGCGTGAGTAGCACCCCTCAGTTGAAAGGTGGCAAAAGAAACCCGCAACTCATCCTCCACAATCTGTAGTGTGTCAAGGATCCGCGTCGTCAACTCCAGCCACTCCGTCGCCACAATAGGATTAGGATCTCTGGCTAAGGTGGGTGGATCCATGCGTCTAAACTCCCGCATCGCCATAGTAGCCCTCGCCTCAGGCACCCTCTCCCTAACAGCCTCACCTCTAGAGGTCTCAACCAGCTGGCCGATGGAACCCACCAGTGCACGCAAAACCTCTACCATGTCAACAGGTCCTTGGGGAGCATTAGCATCCCCAACATCAGGGATAGGAACATCCCCTTAGCCAATAGCACGGCCACGGCTTCGCCCTCGTCTCGCCGAGATCGCATCTATATGAAAGAAAATGACATATAAGATGCAGCACATAGCATGAACATAAATTCTTAATCACATAAGCATGCTAACACAAAGCCACATAGGTTCATGCTAGGAAACCACACATACCGAGAAAAACTAATAAGAGTGACACGTCAATCTGGATAACCTACTCAGATTCCCTGCTAGAAATCACGTCAGCTAAATGCGTTTCTAACTTGGCTTCTAAGTTTTTTAATCCAAACACCCAAAGGCAAGGCTATCACTCTTAAGATTCAACCCCCATACTCACCTATACACGTCATTCACATATGACCCGCATGCTATCACGCCCATGTTATCAAAACATCTAAACACATGCAACCAAGCACACGCAATCAACCTCACACGGTGATGCAACCTCTTCCCACGGCTCATAGGTATTCGAACCCAGAGCTCTGATACCAAGTTGTCACGCCCCAAACTCCATGTCTCATGAAACACCCATAAACAACCACACAAGATACCCAACCTGAGAATACACTCTCAATTTAAACCATACATGCGTTGTATAAAAATGCCAAATGGCAACATTACACGGCTCTAACGCCCGAAAAACATGTTATAATATATATAAAATAAAACTAGTAAAAAGGAAGACTACAGCTCTCCCACCTCTTTAGCACCTCCAGATCAACCTGCGTGATCAGTATCTAAAGAAAAGCAAAATCCCACACCGTGAGTCAAGACTCAGCAGAAACTAGACAAGCATGCAATATAAACAAAACATGCTAGGAAACCGAAGTGTAAGTTTAGACTCTCTTTCAAGCCTTGAAAACAGTTTTCACAAGCAAACGGGAAAGCGAGGATACAAAACATGTTTTGACTCATTCACAGAAGCCTGAAAATAGTTAGAAAACAGTTTTTAGATTGCGATTCACACGACTCTTAAAAATAATTTGAAAACTGTAACTTTTCGGTCCGGACCCTAGTAGTAACTACCTAGATTGTAACAACCCGACTCGGATCCTAGTTGTAATAGGCCGGACTGTAACTACTCGCAGAACAATCTGAGCCCCAACACTAGTATTAGCAACGGTTAATTGACGAGAACTTAGGTTGCTACATAAACAAGGAAAATCCTAATTAGCCCGAGAAACTCAAAGTGACACGAAATCCTAATTTTAACCCAAAAATCCTAAAAGGGACCAAATATTCTGAGGCAAGGTCCTAGCACTCAGGAAAGTCTCGGAATAGCTTAAATTAAGTAAATAACATAAAATATTAAATTAAAAATAAAAAATTCCCATAACCAAGGTAAAAAGACCATTTTGCCCATAGTACAACAAAAAGTCCCAAAAATCCAAAATTTGACACAGGGACACCCAAAATCAGATATTTATACAAAAATAATTAATAAATATAAAATAACAACAAAAATTACAAAAATTCCCTTGCATGGCTGGTCACCTAGGAGAATGTGCCCAAAAAGCTACTTTTTAACTTTTTAAGCTTAAAAATGAGAAAAAGATGTATAAATTAAGCATTATTTTGACCCAATACTTTTAATATAAGTAATATACATACTAATATAATAATATAGCTCAACAAAAGAAAATAAATAATTATTAAAAGTCTCTACACAATAAATAAGTCAAAAAATTAATTCTAGTCAAACTATCTTAATTTAACTTAAAAGCCTACACTTATTTGTTTAATTGCTATCAAAATTATGAAAAATCATGGGAAGATTAAATTAATTATAAATACATTAATATAATATGTTTTAGTAGGTTTAGGTACATGAAATTAATATTAATATTTTATACAATTAAATACACACAAATGCACCAAAATACATTTTAAAACCCAAATAAATTACAAAATCAGTTTTTATCTGCCCAAAATCTGCTATGGCCG
>JAULJZ010150527.1:0-10001 GCA_032270985.1 Heliamphora pulchella | reverse complement strand
GTCATTTTGAAAAAATGTTCAAAAATAAGAAATTCAAAGAATGTTTAGAAAAAATTTTTAACACCTTGAAAACTAAATTTTGAAAACCCCTATTGTTGAAAATAGAGTCGCCACTTAGTTTTTGAGAAAAAATAAGAAAAACAAAATTTGCTACTGACCTTTAAAGCATTAACCAGAGAAAGAGAGTTCGGGGGCTAAGATACGAATCGAAAAATGTGTTAAGCACCCCGTTTGCCCAACCACAAGGTTGGCCTCTACTAATAATCATTGGTTCTTTAATAGAATTTCTTAAATACAAACACATAAAGAAAATAAGGGTAAAGATAGAACATCCAAAATCAAATATGAAAAATACCTAACATATATACGTAGCACTCCAAATTAGATCAAATAAAGGGATTAAGTCCTAAATCCTATGACATGTAATTTCTAACTAAAAGATACATCGAACACTCTCACATACATTATTTATAAAAATAACCTAATCTATCATGTTTTAAATAAAATAGCAAAAGCATGGTAAAAATTGTTAAAATTACCTAAACATGAATTTGCTACAATAATAAGCTAAACTATTTTAAGCATAATACTAAACTAACATGCATAAATTATCAAAAGTATAAACAAAACAAAAGCATGTAAAATTTCTACATTAAAAAAAAAACTTACTAACAAAGAAATTTAAAATAAGGATTTTATAATAAAAAAGATTTAAAATAGAAGAAAAACTTTACAAAAAAAAAATTATGTTAAAATAAAAAGGTTAGAAAATACTACTTAACTATTTACATCTTAATACTTTAAAAGAGACAAAAGAAATTGAGAGAAAATTATACTACCATTTAAAAGTGCAAATTAACTTGAAAGTGTTTTTGTGATTTTTGAATTTACCAAGAATAAAATAAAATAAATAAAAAAAGGTGTTGAGAAAAGAAAATGAAGTTATAGAAAAAGAAAAAGAAAATAGAGCTTTTATAAGAAAAATAAATACTACATTACAAGAAAAGGAATAGAAAAGACATGTTAGTATTAAAGATTAACTAAAGTTAAAAGAAATAGAAGCATTAAATTAAACATTATAAGGAAGCAAAGAAATAAAATACTAGGAAAAAGAAAGTACATTATTATTCGAAGAAAAGAAAAAAAATGAAATATAAAAGCTTTAGAAAAGAAATATTAAACTAGAAAGAAAATAAAATAGAGTATTAAATTAATGTTACAAAAAAATAAAATAAAAATGAAATAAAGTGCTAGTAAAAGAAATTAAACTAACTAAAAAGAAGAAACGAAAATAAATGTTAGAACATTAAATTAACATAAAAAGAAAAAAAAAGCAAAGAAATAAATTGCTAGAATTAAATGAGTGTAATATTGACAATTACAAAAAATTTTATGTAAGTACTTATATCATAATAATAACAACATTATTTAGTCGTATCGTTAAATCATGTTAGCACTAATTTGATGAATTAATTAAAGAAAAAGATAACGTACTTAGTGTGAAAGTGTAGACTAAGAAATTAAAACAACTAAATTAAATGAAACAATGTGAATGATGAACAAGATTAACTATGTAAATAAAAAAGAATACATGAATTGAGATCAAATATAACCTGATCACCCCAAAAGAGAGAGAATAGGGTTGGAAAGACCGATGATCCAAGTGAGGTACCTGGATTGCTTAAGAATCCTCAAATTGGGGGAATGTGCTTCGAAAGTTCGGATCTCGGTATTTCGGCAGGGTTTCGGCGTCGGGGCTCGGATTGCTCGGCGACTCGGCGGAGCTTCTCTCACTAAATCTCTCTCTCAAATTCTGTCCTGAAAAACGTACCAGAGGTACGGTATTTATAGAATTCTTCCACCAATGAGATGCTGACACGTTTTAGGGACACATTAGGCCATTTGAAGTTGGCGGTCGCCACAATGTAAGTTGGCAGTCGCCATGTTTTTGAAAGATTCCACACAGCTCTATGGCGATCGCCATGATGGGAGCTGGCGGTCTCCACTTTTGGCTAGAGTTTTCACAAAGTTCTATGGCGGTCGCCAAAATGAAAGTTGGCGGTCGCCTTACTTGGGCAGCAAGTTTCGATGGTTCGACAAAATTTTATTGGTTTGATGGTTCTGGGTTCAAATACCAAGCTTGGATCACTTCCCGAGGGTCGTACTGAGGCACTATTCTGCCTGTTTTCATCATTGGATTCACCTAAGATTAGGCGGGGTTAAATTGGGGTGTCTACACCATCCAGCTCGGCTCCTTATCTTCTTCAATGGCAATGGCACAAGCTTGCCAAGCTGTGGTGTCAATGCTCGCACTCTTCTGCTTCTGTACTTCCACTGTCCTCTTTAACCCGAGCTCGGTTGCTGAGGCCAGGGCTACTAGGGCATCAGCGTATGAATTCCCCTCTCTGTTGACCTGTTCAATTTGTACTTCTTCAAAGCTCTTGACCAGCTCGAGTGCTATGGACAGATAGGAAGCCATCCTATCATCCCTTGCGTTGTATTGCCCAGTCATCTAATTGACCACTAGCTGGGAATTACAAAAAACTTCTAACTTTTTGATGCCCAGGAGCTCGACACTTTTGAGCCCTACGAGCAACGCTTCGTACTCGGCCTCATTATTGGATGCTGGGAATCCCAACCTAATGGAATGCTCTATTACCGATCCCTCTGGGGAGATGAGAACCACCCAAGCTCCTAAGCCTTTCTGATTTGACGCACCATCGGTGTATAACCTCCATCTTCGCATTAGATCAGAGCCTTTCTCCATTGCCTTGGATTCCCCATTATCTTCTCCATCTCTTTTTCCTGACTAGTCATCCTTCCCCCCAGCTCGGTCTCGAGTGTGGTTGAGTCCGAGCGGTTCAGTGGGCTCGGCTTGGAGAATTCAGCGATAAAATCCGAGAGGACCTGGCCTTTGATTGCTGTTCTTGGTCGGAACTCGATGTCGTACTCCCTGAGCTCCACTCTCCATTTGGCGATGCGTCCAGAAAAATTAGCCTTGCGCAGTAAGGCTTTAAGCGGGTGTGCAGTCAAAACAATGACTTTGTGTGCTTAGAAGTACTGTGCCAACTTTTGAGATGCCATGACCAGAGCCAGAGCCAACTTTTCGTGGGGCAAGTATCTAGTCTCAGCATTGAGGAAGGTATGGCTGACATAGTAGATAGGAAGTTGCTCGACAATTTTCATTCTGAGCAGGACGGCACTAGCCGCCTGTTCAGACACTGCAAGGTACATATATAGCTCTTCCCCAAACGAGGGCTTGGACAGAAGAGGAGCCGAGGTCAGGTACTCCTTCAAATTTTGGAGCGCCTGATCACACTCTTCCTGCAGATATAATTCTTGCCCTTCTTTAACAACTGAAAGAAAGGATGGTACTTATCTGATGATCGGCTGATGAATCTGTTTAGAGCTGCTGCCATCCCCGTCAATCGCTTTATTACCCTAACTCTCTTTGGGGGTTGTATGTTCCGAATTACAGCTATCTGATCGGGGTCTGCCTCGATCCCTCTTCTGCTGATCAGGTGCCCTAAGAACTTGTCCAATTGTACGCCAAATGCACATTTTGACGCATTGAGCCTCAACTTGTAAGCTTTCAACACTGCGAAGACGCTGCTCAGGTCGGCTAGATGATCGTGCTCTTGGTCGGTCTTCACCACCATATCATCTATGTAAACCTCGATGTTTTGACCTAGCATAGGTTAGAATATCTTGGTTACCAACCTTTGGTAGGTTGCCCCAGCATTCTTCAAGCCAAAGGGCATGACCTTATAGCAGTACAATCCCCTGGAGGTGATGAAACTGTTCTTCTCTTGATCATCTAGGCTCAAAGCTATCTGGTGATAGCCCCTATAGGCATCCAAAGAACTCATGGTTCCATATCCGGCTGCCGAGTCCACTCGCTGGTCAATCTTGGGAAGTGGGAACGAATCTTTGGGGCAGGCTTTGTTCAGGTCGGTGAAATCAACACAGACCCTCCACTTCCCATTTTCTTCTTAATAACCACGGTGTTAGACAACCATTGGGGGTATTGCACCTCCCTTATAGCCCTAGCCTCGAGCAATCTTCCAACCTCCTCTGCTACGGCCTCTGAGTGCTGAGTCGAAGATCTCCTCCCACGCTGGACTATCGGCATGTGTGTGGGATCCACGTTTAGTTTGTGCTGCATTACCTCTGGGTCGATACCTAGCATTTCATAGGGAGTCCAAGTGAATACCGCTATATTTGATCTGAGGAAGCTCACCAGGTCAGTTTCTTCTTGCTCGGCCATATGGGATCCGAGTAGAAAGAAATGATCAGGGTTGTCTTCATTCTGCATAACCTTCTTCAGTGGCTCTATAACCTTTTCTGTTGGTGCTCTCCCAACATCATCAAGGAGTGGCCTATCTTGAACTTCAACCACACACATCTGCTCGTCACTAGACGAGCCTGCCTTTCCTCAGATAGCAGCCATAAAGCATTGCCTGGCCGCCGTTTGATCTCCCCGGATTGTTTCCACACCCCTAGCAGTTGGGAACTTTAGGACTTGATGATATGCTGAGAAGATGGCCTTAAGCTGGTGAAGCCAAGTCCTCCCCATTATAGCATTGTAGGGGGACGGCACATCTACCACCAAAAATTTAATATTCTTAAGCTCAGAGCCTGCCCTGACTGGCGGTTTGATTCTCCCCATTGGCAGAACGGGCTGACCGTTGAACCCGACCAACGGGGTATGACATTTCAACAAATCCTCATTCTTGAGCCCTAACTTGTGGAACAGGTCGGCATACATCACCTCCGCCGAGCTTCCTTGGTCGACCAAGATACGCTTCACGTCATACCTCCCAATTCGGAGGGTAATAACGAGTGCGTCGTTGTGCGGGTGTTCAACTCCTTCCAGGTCGGCATCAGTGAAAGTCACGTCTCCTGCCAAGAACTCACTGCTCGAAGACTTTCTTTTGCTCGGACCACTTGCCCAAGCCGAGTCTGCATAACCTCGCATTGATGTGCCCTTTTTCGGCTTTCACCCCTTATATCATTCGACATCTCCGGCCTAGGGGCTGCATGCATGACGTTGATAATTTCCTCGGGTTCCTCTTCTCATGTACCCTGCTCGGCATGAACGTGCTGTTTAGCCCGGGTCTTTTCTTTATCGATGTACTGCCCGAGGTTTACTACCTTTACCTACTCCTCCAGGAACCTCTTGAAGGTCTGACAACGATCTGTGTAATGCCTATGTTCTCTGTGGTAAGCACAGTGTTTCTTTTCGTCTCGCTTGCTAGGATCAGTGAACATCTTCGGTGGCCAGACAAACCACGGTTTATCTTTAATCTGATTGAGGAGCTTGTGAATGGGCTCTTTGAACATGGTATTGGCTACTTCATAAACCTCGTTTGGCCTCTAGCGCTCCTTTTCCCGATCATGTTTCTTCTTGGCCCTCTTGTTCTCCTTCTTCTCTGTTCGAACTCCTTTCTGCGCTTCCTGGACAGGCATTTCATTACTCACGCCTCCCATGTCCTTCTTGACTTTGGAGTAATGCTCAATTCTCAACATCATCTCGGCCATGCCCTGAGCAGGCCTCTTGGTTAATGCATGTCTCAATTTGTGGGTTTTATCCAACCCAAGCTTGAAGGTGGCCACGACAAGTTGCTCGTTGCAATCATCAATGTCGTTAAAGGTCTCCCAGTAATGCCGGGCATAGGACCTCAAGCTTTCATTCTCGGCTTTTCTCAAGCCGAGCAGAGAGTCAATCTCCCTAGGTTGACGACTGTTCGTAATGAACCTTGCTGCGAATAGCTCGGCGAGCTGCCTCCAACTTTCCACTGATCCAGCTGGGAGCTTGTCAAACCAATGAAGAGCCACCTCGCCCAAGCTAGACGGAAAGATCCTGCACATCAGGGCATCATTTCAACTCCAGAGTGCCATCATCTGTCTGAAATGTCGAATATGACCCATAGGATCAGTTTTCCCATCATATAAGTTGATCTTAGGGGTTTGAAATTTCCTGGGCGGATCTGCTCCATCCACCTCCCTTGTAAATGGGGAGGCAAATATCTGCTCCAGCGCCCTCCGAGCTACGTCCTGAGCCGACCTCCCCGTTCCCAGCTGTAATCTCCCCTTGAGCTAGAGGTTCAACCATTGCTTGAGTTCTTCCTTTTCTTCTGCACGGTCGTGCTCCTGGTCAGCCTGCCGTTGCTGCTCATGACGGTGCAAAGCTAGTGCATGGGTGTTGCTTGAGGTTTGTGTCTACCCCTGTCTCCTTCTCTTACAACCCGAGACGTGACTCCTCTCAGGGTTTTCCTCACGTCGATCAAATCGAGAATCCCTCCTCGAGCTACGGCTTACCTAAGGCCGAGCAACGCCTCTTCTTTTATCCCTGTTGGACCTTTCGTGGTTAGATTGCTCATGCTCCGATCAGACTCTTGGCGCTCGTCGATTCATTTGAGCCCTTATTTCGTGAAGCTCCTGCTGGTGCCTGACCAACTGCTGGTCTCTCCTATTCAGCTCATCCTGGTACCCCTCGAGCACTTACTATATTGTATAACGTGGGGGATAGTCCCCTCAGAAGGTGTTATTTCATGGGAACTCCTAACATGGGTTCGTTCTCTCCTTTGGTTGACTCTAGCTCCACCAACATGAACCTCAGAAGGCACATGGTGTCCTCTTCTACGATGAGTGGCATGTGATGCTGCTGCGCATGGTACGCATGGCTCTCTCAGCTCTTCATGATCGTAGTTTTCCCTACTAGCCATGAAGGTGTTCTAGATATTCCCACAGATGGTGACAAATTATAGAGGATAAGGATTAGGATCTACTGGTCCCGTCCAAGCTGGCTGAGATGTCAAGAATGAACGCCACGTGTATGCCTACACAAGAAAGGGGTGAGATGCCCGCCGGTGGCTTTATACCAGTGGACCCTCCGACGATCAAGTCAGGAAAAGGTTCAAGAGAGAAGGAAGAACTTGAGAGAGAAATTTGACAGAGTTTTGGCTAGTAAAAAGTGAGCATACCTTTGTCTTTGAGTAGGTTGGCTGTTTATAGAAAGAAATATACTTGACCCATTTGTGGAGTTCGACTCGACCTGAGCAGGTCGGGTTGTACTCCCTCTCTCTGATCAATGCATGGCAATTAATGGTCTGATGGTGACTTATCACTGCCATCATTAGATCTGTCTGTAAGATCTTTTTGCAAGTGCCTTTTGTCATGTCAGGCTATCCATCAATACTCAGACCTAGTCTAGGCTAAGTCAACTCTTTCTGACTTCCTAGTTTTAGGGTTAGTTCAACTGCTACTGATCTCTTATCATCAGTAAATCACTTTTCTAATATGCATATCAACCCTCAAGCTCGGATCTAGGGTTTGCACAGATCTTTATGCTCGGACCTGGATGCCGAGCACTCCCTTTCATAATGCCGAACACTTCGCGTCTAAGGTCCGCATTAAACTCTTTCTGAGGTCGGAGCAGAGGACCATCGCTTGGATTCATCTTGCGCCGAGGTCTACGGACCTCGACCGTATTGTCTGTGTAGCTCGGCTCACCGCCCGAGCTAGCGTGAGTGTGCCGAGGTGCGTACCGTGGTCGAAAGGACTATTGCTTTGTACGTCCTTCCACGTTTGCTCCACGTGGCTCTGGTCGGAATTTGACCCCCCTCAATTGCCCCCATCATCTTGTTGTTGCCCGAGAACTTGAGCTGCTGGAAGATGATGTGATGCTCATATAACACGTCCAATTATTAAAGTGAACTGCCATAAATATCATGAAATGAAAATCAAAATTTGTGCATTAATTTGTCAAATGGAGAGGAGTTGGATCTATAAATTTTTCCGATATAACATGTTGGAACCAAAACTAAAAAAGAAAAGAAAAGAATGGAATACCTGCTGATTGTTTGAATAAACAATGTAAAAATATCAGAATGAAAAAGTAGCTGGAGGTGAGATGAGTCATAGACTAGGTCGACTCTCTTTAAGGCGTTTCGCAATTTTATCGTCTTTGTGCAAGTAGTTGCAGCCACGCCGTGTTGGAGGCAAACTACCAAGATCATTGATTTGTAAACGATTTTTCGAATGAAAAATAACTAGACGGGCAATCGCTAAAACAGGCTCCAGATAAAAATATTTTGATGTTTAATGATCAAAATTAAATTTCTTGCCACCACAGTTAATTTAGATGAATACCTTTTGGTCATTTCTTCAACTATGAACTTTAATTTCCCAAGTTGAAGCTCTGAGAAGACCTTCTACTATATTCCCAAACGTAGTGTAGGTTACGATCCTTCGAAAACTTGTACCGACAGAATTTAATTTACCTTCGTCTTGAAAGATAACTTTTAAAAAATGGTTAGGCCTACCCACATATTTATAGGGCTATAGCAGGAACCTGTAGAGTAATTATGACATAGACTTCTAGTGTGACCCAGATACCCTTCCAGTAATTTCTGCAAATATGCAAACCTCTCAGCAATTTCTGTAATTATGAAAATCTTGCAGCAATTTTTGTAATTTTAATAAAACACTAAATTACAGTTCATACCACTAAAGAACTGTAACTGTACTTCTAATCATAATCTCAAGACCAATTGCATTGAGCTCATGTTATTAAATGCTAACTTATCTCCCCACGTTAAGATTCTTGATACCCGCCAATTAAATTTAATTACTGACAATTTAATTTATTCAGCATCTTTAAAACTTTTTAAGTCATTTCGTTTAACTTATTTGACTGCCTGATAATCAAATCCAACTGTAGGGTTTAACCCGGTCAAAACTTATAAACTTCCTTAAGGGGGTATCGTCAATCCCAAATGATCGGGACGTAAATTTCATCAATAATTAATATTCACCATATAATTAATATCGCTATCTAACTCACCGAGAATATAGACCCATAAAAGATCTCACCCTCTAATGAATCAAAATATCAAATATTAAATATACACAAATAATAATTATTTCAGGATTAAGAGCATAAGCGCTCATAATAACCTTGGGGTGTGAATTAATTTATATAGTTAGTATAAAATTAATTATCTCAATGTTGTCACGTTCAATACACACAAAGTGTACTAGCACAGAGAGTCGAAATAATAGACGATGCTATTATCTACTCTCCGTAATCAAGACAGGCCTACTAATACTCTGTGCAACAGTTGTACCCATGGTTTGTCCATATCCATCTAAACTATGAACAAATACTTATATTCTGTAAAAACTTATAATCTGATCTTTTGTGTACAAACCGTACTCTACACACTAAATTAAATACTGTACAGAATAAAGGACATCCATGTATAACATTAAAGAAATGATATTGCATACAGTGCTCATTAAGATTTTCATAAAATAGAAAATTTAATTTTATTAAAATAAAATTAAATACTAAAATCAAATAAAATTCATGATTTTTAGTATACAACCATAACAATCTCCCACTTATACTCAAAATCATGCTGCCACACATCTGACTCCCATACCTTCTACATGACGGTCAAAAGTCTTAACCGGTAAGCACTTTGTACAAAGATCTACAAGGTTGTCCCCTAATGCAATCTTGGTCACATCAACATCACCCTTCTGTACGATTTCTAGTATTAGGTGATATTTATGCTCAATGGGTTTTCCTTTCTTGTGGACTCTTGGCTCCTTCGAGTTTGCAACCGCTCCGCTATTATCGCAATAAAGTGTAATAGCCGATTGAATTGAAGGCACAACATCTAGATCCAACAGGAAGTTCCTGAGCCAAACGGCCTCCTTAGCTACTTCAGAAGCTGCCATGTACTCGGCATCCATGGTGAAATCAGCAATGTAGGACTGTTTGATACTTTTTCAACTTATGGCTCCACCTCCTAGGGTAAACACATATACTGAGGTAAACTTACGGGAATTTTTATCTGATTGAAAGTCCGAGTCTGTGTACCCCAAAGGTACTAGACTATTTGCTTGATAAACTAACATATAATTCTTAGTCCTTTTCAGGTACTTGATTATATTTTTTACCGCAGTCCAATGCTCCTGCCCTGGGTTAG